>JANIJG010014880.1:55090-126379 GCA_024611175.1 Megaceryle torquata
CAAGTGAAGGAAACAAAATATTGCAAGACCTCCTACAGAAAATTTTCCATTTGCCAAAAATGAAATTTTATGTTGGGTGAATATAAGATTTAGATCTATAGTACAGCAAAAATCCTCAGGAAATATGGATAAATATGCAAATAATTTTCACACAGAAACATTCACTTACACAGAAAAAAAAAATCAAACAAGCTTTCAGACAACATTTAGCTGTGTATAGTTGTCACTAAGAAGATGTGACTTCTTTTTAGGAGTCCTACCTTTTCCCCTGGGAGTCCTTCCAGTCCTGGTAATCCCATCGGTCCTGGGTCTCCCTGATTTTTATTTGAAAAAAAAGTACATTAAAAATGATTGAATACATCAGAATTTCTGTACTCTATGTGAAAAACACTGAACAACAAGCAACAGCAGAATATGTACCTTGACATTAGTAAACCAGCTAACCAGTGCTTAGGTGAATAGATTTTGTTATACCCTAATTTAGTGATCTGCAAATTAAGCTTTTCCCAGAGGCACTGTGTGAATATTTAGATCAATGGTTTTAATTTTGATGAAGAATGTAGTCCATAAGAATTGCCCCCAGTGTTCCTGTGAGCCAAGGTCAGCTTTAAAGCACCTTCAGGCGGTAGAGCTCTAGGGTGTAAACTGTCAATCAGAGAACCAACCTCCAAGCAATTCTGTGCTCTGTTGACTAAAAAAAAAAGCTTATTCTGCAGCAAGGGACACACAGACTAGGCCCCTGTGTAGGTCTTCAAGGCTTGAACAGAAACATGCTCCACTGGAGAAATCAGTTTTTTATGTAGAGCAAGAAGGGCCTTTTTTTTTTTTTAAGAAAAGTGAGAATTTACCACAGAAATGTAAACTACAGCCAACAAATCCAGTATTTCAGCAACTCTCAGTTAAATAAAAAGCCACAGCAAGTTCCTGTCTGGATTTCATCAAGTGTCTGGCAGATCTCATTTTCCATACCTAAACTCTATTTGTGAGATCCTGGAAACAAATGATTTTGAGTGCTGAGAGGTTCTGGTTTGGGTTTCTTATTTTCCCAGAGGAGCACAGTTATCACATTGATTCATAGATCATAGTCTATTTTTCAGTGTAGCTGGCTTTCCATTAACACTTAGCAAGGAATCAAACACGATCCTAGGCCCTGCACAGGTTGGCTGACTGGAGATTATGCACCTTCACAATAGCTGAAGTCCTATCCAGCTCTTAAAAATGTTACCTTCCCACAGGATCACAGAATCATTGGTGTTGGAAGGGACTTCTAGACATGATCCAGTTCAACCGCCCCACCAAAGGAGGTTTGCCTAGAGCACATTACACAGAAGCGTGTCCAGGTGGGTTTGGACTCTCTTCAGAGAAGGAGACTCCACAACCTCTCTGGGCAGCCTGTTCCAGTGCTCCATCACCCTACGATAAAGAAGTTTTTCCTCATATTTAGATGGAGCCTTCTGTGTTCCAGCTTGCTCTCATTGCTCCTTGTCCTGTCACTGGGCACCACTGAAAGGAGCCTGGCCCCATCCTCCTTGCACCCACCCTTTAGATAATTATAGACATTGATATTAATTTCCCATACCACTTTGGTCTTGGTTGGGTTAGTTTGATGTAGCTACGCTTAATTCTGCTGCTATTTTTATGTAGATACCGTGCCTGCACAAGTAGGAAAAAGATAGAGCTAAATGGTACTGGCATGCTGCTTTCATAAGCAGAGACATTTCTCAGTAGTTTCACACTGGTACTAAAGAGAAAGACTTGATACAGACACAAATCAGAAGAACCCTTCATCAGGAGAAGACACTCATCATAACCTTTCAAATACTGTGGCCTGAGGGGTTCAGACAAGGGCAGTCTCTAGTGACATTTAAACAGTCTGTATGGTGTGCTCTAACCTGATTCTTTACCACCAGGCATCCAACATGTTGCCTGAATCATCTCCTATTTATTTTGCCCACGACATGACAGCAGCTGGAGAGATCAAGTGTCAGCTTCTTGGTGATTGAATGAATACTTGAACTCATTAAGGAATTCTGTATTTCTCTGAAGTAATAATTTGTTTTATTAGTAGCAGATATAACTGTTCTATTACTTTGCTGGAAGGGATGTGATTTAATTTCATAAATGATTTCTCCAATTTTTTCAGGGTTTCCTGGCCTTTATCAAGTAGACAATTCATCAACAGATCATGGGGATTGAAGTTCAACTAGGCACAATTTTTTTTTCCCTAACTAGCTCAGCTTCTACTGCTTTATCAGAAAATTCTTGTCGTCAGTTTCCATTAGTTCATACTGGTACTCATCCTGATGCAGTTATAATGCCAGAAGTGTGAAAGAAGTCTGCTGGACACAGTTTGACCACATTGATCATGAAAGAGCAAGGTTGCCTTGTTGTAAATATCATTATGCAGTTATGTCATGTTCCTTAGACTTGAAAAAGAAGTACATGAACATATTGAAATTTTAACTGCTATGGAAGCACCTATCCATTTAAAAAAATAATTAAATTTTAAATTTATACTGACATTTGATACTATCATACTTCTGGGGCTAAACTATCAATACTCAAATTTTACTATTTTCTTTTAGGTATTTACCTTGGCATTCCTTCATCAAGACACAGTACCTGTAATTTTCAACTTTGCCACCTTCAAGGCTAGGAGCTGTAGTGACAAATTGCAAGCTAATGACAAATATAATTTCTCTATTAGAAAGGCAAATTACATCACATGTCAAGGATTTGGGGAAAAATGTGCACTCAGTCAGGATCTGGATCTACATTCTGCTGGTGGCTAGCCCTATGCAACTGCTCAAGATTCTTCCACTAGCTGTTCTTCCCCTCTTCATAATGTTTTAAGAAAGTTCATGTGAAAAGGACATAAGACAATGCTTAAAGGAAAAAACAAAACAAAACAAAACAACAAACCAGTATCAAAAAGTTAAATACATCTGCTTTTGAATGTTAAACTGCATAGTTGGAAGGTATAGTGGCTCCTATCATCATCATCTTGCTCACCAGAAGACACGTGATCATACTGTCATGTGATTTCCAAAGAAAACATCAACTTCTAGTTGTTACTAGCTAGTATGATGTAGCACACTGTCCTTATCACCTCCAAATTTAACATTAAGAACGATCTAATAGCTCTTAAGATATTTTCTACCTTTATTTCACATTCCCTATTCTTAGATATATTCAGGGACAGCTCAGCAGAGATGAGTCCACAGGCAGTTAATACTACATTTTGTCTTTCATTCTATTATCACTTAGAAGTATTCATCAGAAATCGCCAAATTTGCAAGCCTGGCAATTAAAAAGGCTTTTTGGATGTATTGATTCTGCAGGAGGTAAGCTGCCTGCTAAAGAATGTTAATGGACTCTTCCACCCTTGTAACTAGGATCATGTATTGAACTACTTGGGGAATTCTCTATCATGACCAAAAAATACATACATACCACTGTGCCAGGATCTCCTTTTGGACCCTGCAAAGAAATGAAGGAGTGGAGACATATTTAAAATAGAACTGACTTATACAATAAGATGATTTGTTTTATTTTGTGGTATTACTGCATTATGCAAATAGAGTGCATTTAGAATCAGTATTAAGTCCAGCCCTTTCAGCTGATTAATTTAGGATAAAATCTTAGTAGTATTTGTTTTTCCTTTTGCTGTTCCAGCATACAGAGAAAGACAGCTCTGCAGTCCAGTGCCAGTCCGTGACTACAAATGGCACATAACGTAAGGACAAAGTCCTTATGAATGGCGAAAACTACTTTATGTGGGTACCAAAGTGACAATCATCTGAAAAGAGTAGAACTTGCCTATGATGATACCGAGGAGGACATAAATAAGTGCACAGCATCTTTGGCTCCACAGAACCAAAGCAACTGCAAGGTGGTGCATCTGCATTCTGCAGCATGGAAGATACCAGCAGTGGGTTACTGCCACAGTATAACTACTGGGTTTACACATTTTTCTGCACTGCAGCTACATGCAGTGAATCAGTGACAGAAAAGAGATAAGAATTCATCAGCTTCTCATTTCCAGCATCAGATTTAATTCATTTCAGAACTATGCCATTGCTAACTATAAATACTATATTACATATTTTAAGATATTAGGATACTTTCACTAAAGAGTCCAATGCTAAATTATGTACTATTTTTGCAGTTTACTCTTGCTAGGGTGATACAAACTACTCTCCACAATGTGCAAAAATACTCAATAAACACATAAAATCACATACTTTATAATGTACTTCATAACAATCATATCCTTATTTTTTCTGTCTTTCTCACATATAAAAATCAAATTCTATGCCACTTCGGAAAACTGCATTCTGCTAACCAACTGCTCTGTAACTATGTTAATTAACTATTAGAGATTTCATTTCTGTTAACACTTACCGGAGGTCCTGGTGGACCTGGATAGCTAGCGACACTCACACCTCCCTGTAACAGCAAGTTTAAAAGTTGAATTGGGCCAAAAGTAGGTACTGATTGGAAAAAAAAACCCAAAAAACAAAAAACCCTAAACAAAGCCCAATTTAACATTAAAGAGAAATACCTGGAGTTTATATAAGCTGCTCATTCCATTTCTTTCATTGTAAGGCATACCCTTTAAAACATAAAACACAAGTAAGCACCACAGCTATGAATTATAAAGGCATAAGTCTTCCCTTCCTCTGTTTAAGCTCAGCAAAGCTGTGGTGTCATTTTTATTCTCAACTGATTTTTCAAAAATACCAGACATTTCAGTAAGAATGTAAGATACTTATCAGTGCAGCTTGGGACTTTGTTTCTTAATTATGAAACCAGAAACCTGTAAATTTCAGTTTATGTTACATTCTGATATTTATTACTAATAGAATTCTCCAGAATTAATTCTGTGTTAGGTGTTATTCCAGTTAATTTGGAGTCCAGTGAGCTCCACAGACTTGCCCTAGGTTCTCCAAGTTCCCTGATCTCATGTACCCAAGCTGCCTACATAAATAAGGTTGGACACCACAGATACCTCATTTGGTCAAGTTTCTAGATTGGTTTTAGTGACCTGACCTTAGTCAGCAATGAATCACAAGAAAATAAAAAAGGAAAATAGAAACCTTTTGCAAAACTACATTGTTGTCTTCCTGCAGCATTAATACGTATTACATTGACAGTCAATTCTTTATATTAGAAACACAGAAATGTCTGGATTGGAAGGGACCTCTACAGGTCATCTAGTCCAACTCCCCTGCTGAGAGCAGGGACATTGTCAACTAGAGCAGGTCGCTCAGAGCTCTGTCAAGCCCCAGCTTGAATGCCTCTAGGGATGGGGCCTCAACCACCTCCATTACACTTTACTCACAGGTATATTGTTCCTAATACAGCATTCAAAATATAAATCAAAATATCTCACCGGTGGCCCAGGTGGTCCAGGTTTCCCAGGAGAACCTTCACTACCCTAGTGCAGCAAGAGATTTATGTAACTCATTTACTGTAACCGGCACCATACCCTGATCCATACCCAAGCTACGATGACCATGACAACAAATAAGAGATAACAGTCAACATGAGCAGGCTATATCAAGAATAAATTCTCCTGCCTAGCTCCTGCTTAAGCCTTAGGCAAGTTATTAACAATATGGTGTTTTTTTGTTGTTGTTGTTTGTTTTGTTTTGGGGTTTTTTTGTTAGTGATTTGATGTTTTCTGTGTAGTAACTTCCTTGTGGCAAAATAGGAGTGGTAACTTTGGTTGTGAAGCACTTCATATATACCAGGATGGAGAGGAAGTGGGGAAAAAAAAAAAAGAAAAAAAAAAAGAAAAAAGAGAAAAAATAGTTTTCAATATAAATTTCTAAGCAATAGGTAGATGAAATTTAACATTCATTTTATGCTTTGTATATTATTTTGCAAAGGCCAATCCTCAGTTAAGCACTCACAGGTGAATAAAGAAGAGGTACAGTTTCAGAAGTTCAGTTTATTTAGAAGCACCTTGAATAAAAATAAAGATCTTCTTAGTGAAGAGATATAATGAATATCTTTGTGCTTTTTACTGTAAAATATTAATCTGTGGTTACCAGTATCTGTAGCCTGTTCTGCTGGCTTGCACTAAATTGCTTATATTAAAAATCCAAAAGCTTCTGTGTTTTTGCCCCAGCAAAATGGTAGGGTCTCTGAACAGTGTAGAGTTAACAAAGTTAACAAAGTTTTCCACTTCAAATTTCCCAGAAAAGATCTTTTCAAAATCTCATCACTACGATTCAGTTAAAACCATTGTATAATTTGGAACAAGCCTGACAGAATTTTTCAGTGACTGTTGGATCTCATTAAACATATGCCAGTGAGACTTTTAGGCTGCATATGTTAAATTATTAAGGTGGCAAAAGTCAAGCTAAGTGTCCAACAGCAATAATTATCTCACCAAAAAGATGTAATTCAATGTTTATATTGGGGTGATTTCCAAATGGTCCTATTAATTGGTAGAAACTGTTAGCCTCCAAAGAGTGATTTGGAGCACTTCATGGGGAATAACAATACTAGAGAAAGCAAATTATACTAACATTTCTTAAACATGTTCCCTAGATGAAGGAAGGAGGAGGACATTTGCTATATTTCAGTTTACTTCATTACTCTTCAGTCGCCTGACTTTTGCCCTTTTGATTGATGTTATAGAGAAGTGGCTTCTCATTCCCCCCTCTGTGTGTCAACTGTAACCAAGGAACTCACAAAGACTTGTGTTTTGCATTTGGTTACATAGAAAGGAAATAACTGTGGTAAACTTTTTCTACTATGGTCGGTAAGGAAACAGCATTCAACCAGTTCTTAGACTGAAAAGTACTTCATAGAGCTTTAGAAAATAGTTTCCTTTCTTACTCATTGACAGAGTCAAGGTTTTGTGGAGTATTAGTAGGATCACCTACATTGATGTGTCAGTGCTATGCCTGGAAAACTCCAGGTCAAAGCTGAAAAAAAAACTTCAGAAAAGTGTATTGATATACAAAATGGAGAAGCTGTCCCAGAAAGTATTTTGCAGCAAACTAAATTTGTGTCTGCTGTATTTCAGTGATCTGAGGTGCCTAAGAAACAAATTTGACCTTTTAGTTATAATGGATAATCTAGAGTACCTAATAAAAGAGCACATAAAACACTGATAAAAAGCAGTGCTCTAACAGTGTAAATTAAGTATAAAGGAAGCTTATATGTTTTTGCAGAATAACTTATACTCAATAGCTTTCAGTACTTGTGAAGCACTTTTAAAGTATGCAATTACTTTTGACTAAAACACTGGTAAAAATGAGAAGTCGAGCAAATAGTAGCTAGACATACAGTGGGTCATAAATGTATTTTCACTTTCCTAAATTTTATGTACTATGTTATACTTAGAGAACATTCTTTGCAATTTACATACACGACAAGTACTATACTTCAAAATATAAGCCTGTACGTATGCCATTGTTTGGGGGAAGATTATGACACAAATAAAACTTAATTTGAAAACGTATGTCTTGTTTGCACTAATGTTAAAAAACCCCAACCAAACATAGGAGGATAATGGGATTGCAAAATCTTCACAGACCTTTACCAGGACTACAAAGAAAGAATACCTTTTCGCCTTTTGACCCTGCTGGACCAGGATGTCCAGGTCTTCCTGTGACTCCCTGCACAACACAGTATTGGTTTATAATTAAGAAACAATGAAACACAGTATTTTTGCATTGTGGCTTAGTTTTTAAAACTTGTACTTTTTGAAGGTCATTTAAATCTAATTATGCTTCTCCTCCAGGTTTAAATATTTCTCTTCTGTTTGATGCAACAGCTGTGTCCTTCTGATAAGCCCTTTGAAGGGTAAAACTTGTGTTTATGGTTCAATTTCCACCCTGTCAGACTAAATGCACTGACCTTAACTGGCACTTCTTGATCCTAAGAATCACTCTTTACTGCTTTAATGCTTTATTGGCATTTTTTTAAAATGCCAATTTACATATTCCACATTAAACTTCCTAAATGTGTTACAATTTTTAAAGAAGGGAGGCATTAGTACTGTCAGCAGCCTAGGAATGAATGATGATCCCATTCAGTACGTACAAAATAAAGTTTACAAAAATGTCCAAGAGGCTTTTTCCCAGAAATGCCAACATTTAAAATAGTATTTTTTCAGTGACTTTAAATATTGTCAGTTTATTCTCATACTTGTTTTATTGTGAAACCAAGTGATTACTTGGTTTCAGCACTAAATCTTTTCAGAATGCTTAGCTGGAATTATTTTTAGATTTTTATTACTAACATTATTACTGTATCTTGGGTACAAATACACAATTAACTGCAAGTTTGCACATCATAAGTCATGTAACCTCATAGAGTCCCTAATAATGCCAAAACTTCAAACCCATTTAAGTTACATAAACTTTGAGCTCAGACAATGACAGTATTTTCAGTAACATCAAATCACAACATAGTTTCTTTTATTGGAGACAGTATGGGTAAGATTTTATTATTACTCTCCTAAAAGCCCAAAGAAAGGACAAGAAACTAAGAATAAGAAATTTTACTAAACAGCTATAGCAACCTCTGCAGAGACAGATTAGATGACAGGTGATACCACACACTTACAGATGGTCCACTGGGTCCTGGCATGCCTGGCAGTCCAGGAGCACCCTGAAGGCCCTGGAAATTAAAAGAGTATATGTCTATTTCCTCTTCCACTTATACCTCAAAACCTACTTATATTCAGCATGATCAGAACTATTACAACCATATTAAAGCATATTTTCATTTAAAAGGTTGGAATTATTTTTAGGAATGAAAAAATAACAAACCACAAAGGGAAGAGATTATCATTGAACAAGGTTAGAGGCAACTTCTTGCCTGAAGTTCCTTTCACACTATTAGCTTATGTCCTGTACATCATTTGTCTTTAGTTGTGCAGAGAAGAGCAGGATATCTAAGTTTTCCTTAGAGATTGATTTTCTATTTTCTATCACTAAAAGTTCTTCTTGATGGTGAGAAGATGTCCACTTAACACTTCTCAATGTTACCTGATGCTATCTAAATTCAGTGATGCTTTCTTCTCAATTTATAGATTTTGCTTTTTTGATAATGGAACATAAAATTTTTCATAGTATTTAATTATCTACTTTTGTGGTCTTATTCTATTCGATTGTCTGGAAATTGGGTTCTGGTATCCACTTGCTAAACATGTAGGTGTGCACCTTACTACAGTGGATACGGGAAAGATTTGAGACAAGCCTGCATATCACTAAAGTCTTTCCTCTTCCACATCAGGCTTAGGTGCAATTTTAGACATGTAAAAGTCATGTACTAATGAGATCTAATTGCTTGTGGTTCTCCCTCTAATCCACAAAGGAAAAAAGGTGCCTCCCAGAAATGACTCTCTTTATCACACAGGGTGTCATCTTCTGACAAGAGGAATCACCTCAGAAAAGGTGCATTTTTTCATGTTAAATGAAGCATTTAAGAAGGCATGGCTAAGGAGCTAAGGGTCTAGAAAACTACAGAGGTTTCAGACAAAAATAATCAGGAAAGGTGAGGAGATGGAGAGAGACATTGATTCCCTTGATTCCCTTCCCTGCTCCTATGAACAGAAGACGTTCATCACCTCTGCATCTTTTCAGAGTGGCAATCCAGCTGCTAATGTGTTCTATCCTCATTTTGAATTACTCTATTCTGACAATACAGTCACGTGGAAAATGACTATAAAGCCAAAGAACATTTTCTGTAATTCTTGCTACTGGTGTTAGAGATATCCTCCACTGAAAACAGGAATGATTTTAAAAGGAAGAGAACTAAGCTGCAGAAAAGATTAAAGGCTATTTGAAAGCACATGGAAGTCAATAAGCGTATTTCAAAGAGCTTCAGGTGGGCTTCTCAATCTCTCTTCCCATTCCTATGCTAACCAAATAATAAAAAATTAAAATAAATGCATGCTTCTAAAATTTGTAAACTAGGTATTAAAAGTTACTTTTAAACTTTGTAAACTCTTTCATATATCTTTCTGAAAATAAATTCACTTGCATGCTCATAATGTCATAATCAAAAGCTGCTGCTGAACACTGAAAATATCAGAACTAAGGCAGCTAACCAGCTATCAAACAGTGGAGAAGCATGTGAATAGCTAACTTACTGGCAGCACAGAATCCTAATGAGTCAATAAAAAATAAAAATAAAATAAAATTAATTTACTCTGAAGTTTCTTAAACAAACCTTAAGTACTAGTTACAGTCTTGCCTTTCCCTTATTACCACCTTAATTGCCTCTAATAGCTCACTTGAGTCTCAGCAGTTAACCAACTCATTCAGTTACTATCTGAATTGTTCAAACTGTTTTGCTAATGCCTCAGACTGCTAGGGTTGAATTGTGGAGGTACCCTATGGGGCACACGAAGGATGTGTTACTTTCCAAGTTATTTTTTAAATAAAATTCTGCCTGGGCTTCGATTATGGCTGCCCCATCATTTTAAGGTGTATGTTCTAAATCCAATCCCAGAAGGTACTTGCTTTTAAGAAGCAAAGGCATAATAAGCTCTACAGATCACATAGAAACAAGAGGGAAAATAAGCATGATACTTTGGTCTGACAATCTGTTAAATTCTGGGGCAAAGTAGCAGCAGGAATACATATCTAATACTTCTGCTGCATCTTTTCTTTTTTTTTTCTTCCTCATACAAATGTTTACTTTTGGAAGCCAAGGATCCTGATGAGCACAGTTTTGAAACTTAGTCTCATTCTACTACTGTTTCAAAATTCTTACTGAATTATTGCCTTAGCTCCAAAGAAATGTAAAATGTTCATAAAGAATTACAAACCCCTCAGACAATAAGCTCTAAATTCCAAGTACTTTTTCTTGTAGCAGCATTCCCAAATTACAGGAAAGTAGTAGATATTTAACAGTGCCAGTTAAATATTTCAGAATTTCAAAGTGTTCACCAAATATTTTGTAACGGACTACTTATTTTAACTCCTTCAGTTGGCTAAGGTCACTAGGAAATTAATTTATTTACTCAGATTCATTTGCTTAATAGCTTCTACTTTGGTGATTTTATTGGTTTTTTTCGGACAGAGATTGCTCTTGAACTGTTAACTGCAAATATTTCAATTTAAAATGAGAGCTATAGCAGCTGTTTTGAATTCAGCACCACAAGTCATATGGCTTTTTTTCCTTCTCCATAATGACATAAAAATAGCTCTAACAATGCAGTATGTATATAATGCAAAATATTGTCAATATTTTAAATTCACTCTCTTCCAACATTTTCCAGCTTCCACTTAGTAGTAATTGCTGCTGTGACTGTTCCCATCAGAGTATTTGCCTAATGGAATGTTTTTGAAACTGAATTATACAGGGGAACTAACACAATAAAAGCAAGTTTGTTATAAAACATGAAGTATTTTGTGATAATATTTGGCATTTGCCTAAATACTAAATAATTTTTAAATACTAAAAAATTAGTATTTAAATGTATGTGAGGCTTTAAAATATGAAAATGACCAAAAATCCTGAGACAAACATTAAATATTTGTTATTTAATTGAATAATATCAATTAATCTTGTTGAAAATTCAGAAATGAGGGTAATTTATAACAATACATTACTATCTCAGCAGTTTTAAAGAACTATGTTTAAAGGTACATTCTGTGCATTTCATTCTCATTCTAGATCTTTATTCAGGTTTAGATAAGAATACAATTGCTATAGAAATGAAGTAATTTTACCTCATCGCCCTTCTCTCCAGCAAGTCCAGGAAAACCACGTTCACCTTTGCTTCCCTATGAAAATGTAACATTCAAATAAATACTTTCTATTAGAGAGCAATGAATTTCATGCTCTGCAGGGCATTTTATAACCCACATTTGATATATGCTAGTATGAAGCCCTTACAGCACTAGTACCTAAAACAGAAAAGGAAGCTCAATACTACCTGAAAGCTGTAAAATATGTTTCCCATTGAGATAAAAGGAAATGAGTGGTTTTTACCTAGTAGGCAAACTAGCCAAAAGGCTTAATGGTGACATCTGCTTACTATCAAAGAGCTTAAATACTTGCTGAATTGGAGAAAGTACACTTTCATGGATTTAGCCTCAACTGTAGGCGATATCTATATGCCAAACCCCGTGGCATTTGATCTGATTACTGCAAAGCAGCATTTTGATTGATGTCCCAGTGAAACAGCTGCGTTACTCCCACAGGAACACAGTGTAAAGCCACAGGATAGTCTGTCCAGCTGTTGCTTGAGGGAGATATGGTAAAGTTTACTTCTTCAGCGCAGGATTCTCGTGTGACTGACTCATCTACAACAAGCCTATAGATGGCAATGCATAACTGGACAGTCAAATCTGAGCTAGCTGTTATAGATGCAAGACATGGAAAAGCTATCCTGACTTTGGACTAAACTCAGGCTATTTTGCTCACTTCCCTCGGAGGAAAGGCAAAATGACAGAGGAAGAGGGTTGAACTGTAAAAAATATTTAAACCTTTAGGCTGCTCAGATGATACAGGGATAGGGATCAGACAAAAACTCAAGGCTGTCAAAGCAGAGTCTGGCCTTTTAACAGGCAATAAAGTAATGTAAAGTACTTTCTTCAAAACTTACCTTTGGCCCTTCTCTACCAGGAATGCCTGGAGGACCTCTTGTGCCAGGATCACCCTGAGGAACAGATAAAAAACGAAGTGACAAATAACCATTTTCATGACATAGGCAGAAGAAGGTCTGATCTGTGCAGACGGCATCCTTCCTGCCTTTCCGACTATCCCCTAATTTTACCCAATGCCTTCTCTTCAATCCTTTCTCTCTTCTACACATTATACTTAGAATTATAGAATCATTAAGGTTGGAAACAACCTTCAAGATCATCAAGTCCAACCATCTACTAAATATTACCAGGACCACTAAGTCATGTCCTGAAATGCCACATTTTTTAAACACCTCCAGGGATGGTGATTCCACCAGCAGCCTCTTCAAATGCCTAACTACTCCCTCAGGAAAAAATGTTTTCCTAATATCCAACCCAAACCTCCCTTGGCACAATTTAAGCCCATTTCCTCTTGTCCTATCACTAGTTACCTGGGAGAAGAGACCAACACCCACCTCACTACAACATCCTATCAGCTATCCTTCCTTCTTTCTCTTCTCATCTCTCACACACTCTACTCAAACCATGCTAAAAAATTTTTAGCTTCATTTTGAGCAGACTCATAAATGCCATCATTTTGGATAGTCCCAGATACACCTGTGTTTAGGTTTGAGCAAACCATCTTCATTTTAAGGATTATGTAGAGATGAAGGCTATTTTTGCCAGCTTCAAATCTATAGTTAAAGTAAATGATTCCTGCTTTGTTGATAGAAGCATTTTCTATCTACATTATACAAGTGTTAACCACAAAACAGAGAGAAATAGAGAGTGAAACGAGAGCTGGCAAAGAGGTAGAAGAGTATATACAGGAGAAAGATAATACAATTACAAACAAAGAATAAGGGAAAAGCCTAAAGACAGACCTAAAAGAAATCAAATTTAGGAATGAGAAAGCCCATAAACCCATAGCACGATTTTCATTTTGGAATACAGCAGCAGATCACTTGCAATTTTATTATTTTTCAAAAAAAATGTCTTAGAAATTCTAGCTTATTTTCCCCATTTGGTATATTACCAATATTGATGCTACAAAGTAAAGCAAAGAATGGGGTATACTTATAAGAATTCATGCTGTGGAATAGATATGCTGAACAGGTACTTGCTGGCTACTACCTCACATACTGTTAAAATGCAATTTTGAAAAAGGCCTTTTTTTTTTTTTTTTTTTTTGTTACTATTTTTTAAAGATAAAACAAAAATCAACAAAAATATCAAAATTATTTTAGGCTAGCCTAAACCTAGAGCAACTTTAAAGTACCTATTTTGGTTTACAAAGCATGTTTTTAGTAAAGAAAGACATTAAAACTCTGAAAATGCTTACCTTCAGTATAGCACCCATGTCTCCCACAAGTGGCAATGCAATCTGAAATGTGAAAAGGCAGCTGCAGTTAATGTTTTACACAACACTACTTATTCTTATGGGTTCTCAAGGCTTCTAAAATTTGTCTTGTTAAACACATAGCTGATTATATATATGTTGGTTGAAGCAATTCCTTAATGAAAACTCAAAAGAAAAATCAGGGTTTCAAATACAGGTCAATATTGCTGTCTATGCAACCTAACAATGTAATTCTTTGTTACAATTTCAGTGAAGTTTCTTAAACCAAGACAACACCATAACTCCAGAACATAGGAAATTTCCCTTTAAAGTAATAATAATAAATTGGTGTTTTTGTAGCATATCAGGAACAACTTATTGCTATTGGAAAGTTTCACAGACTTTCTCACCTGATTATCTTCAACTGTTTTCCTTCTGCTTTCTCCTAGACTTTGACTCTACTGTGAAATGTAATTTGAATTGTGGAAATGCTGAAACTAACTTCAATAAAACCAGCTCAGTGTGGCAGCTGCAGCCACCCTGACACAGGTCTGACAACAACAGGGGCTTACCAAAGACCTGATAAAGATTTGGGCCATTAAAACTTGATGACTTTGCTTCAGGCCGTTTGTTGTGCACTTGCCCCAACTAATTAGAATTACCACAGTTCAACTACAGCATAACTGGAGCCCAACCAAAGAGCTGATTTTGAGCCGTTTCCCTCAGAGCAAGCTGGTTTGCAGTTGGTGTCCCTTCCCTTGGATCATGATGCTGCCTGAGGAAACTTCCTGGGACTGAGTCCTCACCTCCCTTTTTGGTAAGGAAATATTTCTTCCGGATATATCCTTGAGTGAGCCCTCGCCTCCTTTGGGTAGCTGATCTCCCTTCTGGGTACCCTTGAGTGGGAGGTTTTCCCTTTCAAGAGCGAGTGTGCACAGATTTTGGTTCATCTTTCTAAAAGGAATATTCCTAAAGCGTGGCAATTAGCAGTGTAGTAGTGTATTCCCACCTGATATCCAAACTTGTAATTTACTTCAGTCTGGCAGACTGGGTAATTTTTGGTTGTAATAAATCCACTTTTTGAGTAGTTACTGCTGTCTGTTCTGTAGGTGCCTCCATGACACTCAGGTACTGGAGATAATCCAGCTACAGCAAAATGAGCAACATTTGTACTATTTTGTCCCACTTTCAAACATTAAGAATTAATGTGAAACTCCGTGGTGCCACTGATAAATTGCTACCAAGACTAAAGCTAGCCTCTTTAAAGCTCAATCAATAGGTTTACACTGTACTGCAATAGATCTCAGATTTCCATGTGTTGCCATTAAACTTATGCTTAAAGACTCCCTGTAAAAACTGATTGCAGTGGTTATCATCAGCTTCCCTCACAAATGGACTTTTCAATTACCAATGCTCTCTTCTTCATTTGCTAAAGCAAAAATAGCCCTGGGCATACTATAAAATTAGACACATTCAAAATTTGTTACTGATTTTTTTCCATCTGCTTCAGTCATTCCATCTTGAAGAAAAACAAAATTTAAGCACCTCAGCATTATTTTAGAAACACGGTTGATAGCAAGGGTGTCAAATACCAGCTCAAGAGAAGCACTGCTGAACTTTCTTAACCGTAAGCATAATCAGGAGAACACCACTTACAGCATAGCATCACCACCTTTGAAAGCATGCTGAGAAGAGAGATACAGCCACCTAACACAACATAAGGACATAGTTATATAAAGTATGAAGTCCATCATCCTCTACACAAAGGTAGGCTGTACATACACAGTGCCACGGGCTCTTAAAAACCTGCAATAAGGCTTAAAAAAACCCACCACATCCCTACATGGCCTGACTTTTCATCCTTCTCTTTGTGAGAATATTTGACAGATAGGCAGGCTATTACCGTGTCACCTTTTGGTGTTTCTGCTGGACCACACAAGTCTAATTTCCCCAGTCTCTCCTCTTTTCTCATGTTCTTATTTTAGCTGCAGTATCATTTTATGGTCCAGGCCCCCAAACCCTCAGTGTGAAAGAGTCCTAACAACCAATTGCAAGGGCACACCAGGTATGAGAGCAAGTCTACTGTGTTTGTGCCATAAAATTAATCTGTTTGTATGTAAGCAAGTCCAGCTTAACTGCACACATAGTGTAGAGTAATATCTGTGTATGCTAAAATCTAAATAAGTGTATGATATATGCTAGGCTTTTGAAAATGTTGCAATGGCTTTAATTCTACAGACTCACTGCTGCTTGCTGTATCTTCCTTTAAAAATGTTCTCTCCAAAGAGAAGAGTATTTCAAGAGAGCAAAAGGCAGTAATTCCCCTTTTAGTAATTTTCACCATTTAGACCTGTTTGTTTAGCTGTGACATCAGGTTTCATTCTTACATTTACTTTCCAATGCACTGTGCCTTCCAGATCTATTCTACTTATGGATTTTATTTTTTCATATTAAGCACTTTATGCCCATCTGACTCAAGTTTAATCTTACTGACTTCAGACTGTCTCTGAATTTTCAAGTTTTGATTATATCTTCAAAAAGCTAGCCATCCTTCCCAGTCCAAGTGCAGAGTTTGCATCTACCTATTCTAATCAAATTAAAACACTGACAAGAACCAGGCAAGAACTTCTCTCTTTCCAATTTGACAGTAATGTGCTGATAGATGCTCATATCCATTTTTTTAATAAGCATAAACTATATGGCAATTCAAGAAGATTTTTGCTTGCTTATAAAAATGTCAGGAGGACAGTCTCGAAGTTTTCTTGAAGCCAAGGGATATAACATGACTGTTTTCTTTCATTCCCCAAGAAAGGTAACCTTCCAAAGACAGAAATCTGATTTATTCCATGACTGCTTCTTAACAAAATGATGCCATCTTGCATTTCCACTTTATCATTCATATTACTGGTACATAGAATTACATTAAAAAAAAAATAAATTAATATCTTCATGCTATATCTAAAACCTCTTCATCTCACTTCTTTTGTGATTAATTAAAATTCATTTTATGTGTTCTCTGAAAAGCAGTTTTTTTCAGGGGACAGTGGAAAGCCACTGAATTATTCAGCTTTCTCTGCACAATCTATATAATAAATCTCTATAATTATTAAATAATAGACTTTACTGTCTTTCAAGTAATTGTACTCATAGTGTCTTTTCCTTTTTTTTTTTAATAGCTCTTCCTAACTAAAGCTTATTTTATATTGCAATCTTTTATATTCTTTTATAATATATATGTATATAATCTTTTATATTGCTATCTTTGTGACTCTGACTTGAGTTCCACCTTCATATTCAATGCCAGTGATAGACCTGCTTTTATGTACTGGTTTTAGGCCCTTGAGGAGCTACTGATACTCTTAAGTGTCTCAAAGCACTGGATCAGTCCACTAATGCAGGAACCAATGAACCAACAGATCAGAATCCCATCCTGATCCCTGATAATCAGCATTGCATATGAGCTAGCTAGTTCCTAGGCTCTTCTCTGGAGAAAGCTGACTATTCTTTCTGAGACAAAATCCCTGTGTGGTTTTGGGTCTAGTTTATCCCTCTATAAGCTCAGTGTTGTTAATCAGACTAAATCCATCGCGATACTTTACTCACAGTGAAATCAAAACTTATGCTTTGGTAAGGAGCAGAGATTCTGCTAAAGGACATAATACAGTTCAAATGCTAATTTTGGTAAATTTTTGTAATTTTCCTTTGTTTTGATATGTCCCAAATAGATACTATCACTGTGTCTCTATAACTATCACTTTTGTTTTAAAAAATTATCTAAAATCTCTTGGGAAATACCAAATCCTATAAAACCAATAGGATTACAGGGGAATTTAATGACTTTTTTATAAGATCTGGTTTGGGTTTGTTTCTTCCAACCATTTACAGGTTTTTATTTATTTTATTCATGCTATATTTTATTTATATTGACCAACCACTCAGGGAACTCAGAAAGCTTCATTTGCTGTGATAAAAGCCTGTGTAAGCATTTGTTTCTAAAGACAAATTTGCTTTTTGAAAGTTCTGAGATAGTTGTTGGACTCCAGAGAGGAACAGGAATAATGACTGAAGTTTTGCCTTTATGCCAATTTTGCAGATAATGCACATTGGACTCTCTTGACTGCCATGTAAAATAACCAATTATGGATACAGTTTGGTCTGAGGGATGTTCAGGCTTTTTGGATCTTGTAGTTCTGCAACTCACAAAATCTGTAAAGCTAGAGCATTGTTAAATACGAATCACTGCTGTAATACATACCCAAGAGGAGATGGTAACTCCTAAAGTATGGTGAAGGATTGAATTTTAGTGGTTTTGTTTTCAATCCCAGCCACTTAACTTTTCATTTGTGCTTAAGGGAACTTACTGCATCAGAGACTAAGTATTCTTAGAATTTAATTAAAAATTAATGCCTTCTTTCTGTAGCATAGCAAAACTGACTTTGGAATCCCCAAACTTTTAAATCTTTTAACAGGATTTATCAAAATATTCTTCTGAAAATTTACATTTCACAGAACTGCCTCCAAGTCTAAGGAACACTGCCACATTACAGTCTGGCAGAATCTTTGCATACAAACTGTAACACCTGAAAACAAGTCATTTATCCTGCATGCTTTAACCTAAGTTTAATTCATACTGCAATATAAACAAACAATTAAAAAAGTAAACAAACAAACAAACAATAACAAACAAAGGATGTATTAATTGAAAAAAAATCAAATAAATATAATCAATTTGACTTCTAGACTTGCTAGGTTATTTCACCTCCTTTAAATTTAAAATGTTTGCACATATGTCTGTGCATAGAAATGCACAAGCTTTCTATGTATACGTACAGGATCACCTGGAGGGCCTGGTAGTCCTGGCTTTCCATCTCTTCCTGGAGTGCCCTGGAAAGAAATGTAAAATTTGATGGCCTTAGATCACTGATGAAGGACATGTTAATTTTTGCAATATATACAGAGAACTGTCACTTACGTTAATACCAGGGGTACCTGGAGTTCCTGGTAATCCTGGGGGTCCTCTGGGGCCCTAATAGCAGGAAAGGTCATTTAAGGATTTAAAAATATTTTCCTTTTATTGTAAACTTCTTAAACTAAATTAATGTTTTTTATATTATAGAGAAAAATTATATCCTACCTGCACACCTGCTGATCCAGTTGGACCTATAGGACCCTGCAAGAAAAATCCAAGTAATCAGTAGTCACACTATAGGGGATAAGGGAGATGAACTTCATAAAAGAATAACAAATGTGGGATTTGGTGCAGTTTGCACTGCAAGAAAGACTTGCTCTAAGGTTTGGCTCTAAATCCAAATCTATTTTTCAAAAAAATAGAGAATTCAAACTTTTGCTGAGGCCCATTTTAATGTGCAAGTAATATTGAAGAATAATCACCTGTGGTGAGACATATTATTTAGCTACGAGATTCATAAAAAAAGAGCTGATATTCAGTTGAATAAAACAAATGTAATTAAATATAACTGGGTAATATTTAAAATTCAGATTTGGAACTTTTTTAACTGAATAAACTATTTTTAAGGATTATTATTTTAGATTAAGCTCTCAGTGTGAATCTCTAGTCATCTTTCTCAAACTTTTTCTCTCTTCCTGAGTCCTGTCAATAAACTGAAATGTACCAGCTGTTTATATTGATCTGGACTGAACAGAGATTGCCCTGTTCACCAGCGAAGAACTCCAGTAGTACCCTGTACCACCTACACAATCAATATCATACATTTTTACACTGAATACTCTGAAGATACTGCAGATGGCTTTATTTAAAGGCAATAAAAAGAAACAAACCTGGGAAACAAGCTGCATAACAGAAACAGTTATTGCTATGCAAGTTATTAGAATGAATGCTCTAGATACACTACACCAACTTGCTTCACGTTTGAATTTAAACTGCACAGCAATGCGTGAAGCAAGCTGTGCAAAATCAGCACTGAACTATTTCCTGCCATAGTACCTGGCACTGTAAAGCTGTCATTTATAAGCAGTAGACCTAAGCTTATAATTACCAGTTGTCACAAATGGAAAAGCTAGGAATGGATGCAAAATTGTCTGCATCTCTTCCACGTGTCTTTGCCTTTTCCAGCACCAGCATAAATTTCAAAATGCCATCATCTACAATGTTTAGTATACCTCTGCTCTTGTACCAGTAACTCAGGCTGGATTTTGCTGACAAATGCAAACAATTGTTGCTTAGAAACAGACACAGCCTGAAGATGTCTCAACACCATCACTAGGAAGCTTATCTGGAAAGCAGCCATTGACTCTGTTCTCCAAGGCTTCCATTTCTCACTCAGCTCTAGATCTTTCTGGGTCTGGATAAAGGGAAAAGATGCTGAGTTGAGAGTTGAGTCAGAAGGGAGTTCATGGTGTGGCTTTTTACTATGCTTTGTTGACAAGTTCATTTTCTCAGCAATGCACAGTGAGAAGCCCAAATTCTAGGCACTGGAATACTTACTGGTGATCCCTGAATACCTATTCCAGGTGGCCCCATGTCCCCAGGTGCTCCTTGTACACCAGGTAGTCCTCTTTCTCCCTGAGAAGGGTACAAGGCTTTTAGTTACAATAGGTCTGAAAATGTAAACAAGCATATTAACATTTTTTTGTTGTTGTTACACAGAAATAATATATATTTAATACCTTTGGTCCCCGTGGACCTGGGTTTCCAGGAATACCAGTGGGGCCCTAAAAAAAATCCAGGAAAAGAACAAATTTTGTTTTGAAATCAAAGAGATTAGCTGAATTTTATTGCCAAAATTACTCACACTTGATAAATAAACTCTGACAGATTTACATGTCTTCCTTGTTAATACCACTGGTACAAGGAATATTTGTGAGCTTTGCACTATGTCTAGACTATATTTTAACACACTTACAATACCACTATAACATATATTTCTATTTTGAAATTAAATCAAAAACCAATACTTGTTCTGATTTCTTTAATTGCAAAATGAGAATCATTTAACAGTTGTCCCTACAAGAAATAAATTGTAAAAGCTTATGGACTTACTGGTGTACCAGGCAGACTTGGTCCAGGAGGCCCCATGTCACCTTTTGGACCTGGATGTCCAGGTGGCCCCATAGTCCCACCAGGGTCCCCCTGCAAGATAAATCTGAATCACTAATTGGAATGTGAGAATTTTCTCTTACGAAAAACCTCTAAATATTATTGTTATCCTAGAAAGTGACAGTACTTTGAGAAGAAATAGAGAAGAAAAATCCCCTACATTTTCCTTCAAAATATTACAGAAGAGGAGGAGGGACAGACCACACAACCACTAATAGTAAGTACCATTTGGTCAGTTTTCCATGCTGGCAGTGCATCTGATCTACACTTCCTTGTCCCCCAGGCTCCTAATATGCAGGTTGTCATAAAACGCTGCCAATTAATTATGCTTCACTGTCTCTTTCCAGCTACCTGTCCCTAGTGCTAAACCCCTGGTTGTCACTGTATTCCTGTTTACACTTTTATTTCTCACTTCAATGCATGCAGTGCCTCTTGCTCCACATGTCTACAACTCCTCCTGCTTACACAGGTGAATTTGTACCTTTTATTACGTTGTCTTGTCTTTTCCATGCTCCTGCATCATTCCCTGGTATTCTTTCTGAGTCCACTACTTCCCATACTCCTGCCCTTTCATCATCTCACTTCTTCAAACTACTAAAGGATACTATTAGTTTCCCTTGTATTGCACAATGTATAAATACCATCATACATTACATAGATCAAAGTATGGCTATATATTTTGCTTTCTCCCCTTCTCTACATTCAACATATGCACACATACCATTTTTAACTGTTGCTCATGTAGCTGGATTCTAACTAAGGGATTTCTACACAGCAAAATACAATGCCATAGAGAGATGTGAGCCTTGGCTCACATCTCAGACAGTAAAGCTGCTCCAGTGCTCTGCCAAGATGAATAAGCCTGACTGTAAAGTGGGATTTAACACATTAGTCTGGTTAAGACACTACACCAAAAAGGCTCTTCTGTGGTCAGAACCTGAACCGACATATCTACACTGCACAGATTTAATGCAACACAATGCAACCTCCTTGAAATACTAAGCAATGGGGTTGCCAGATTGGCCTGCAGCATCTCCGAGAAGCAGACAGGGGGTTGCTGCTTGTACATTTTAAAATCAATTCATAAAGCAGCCACACAGATGCACTGCAGAATGGTGGAAAGTTACTTCACAGCTGACAGTCTAATATGCTCTAACATAGCAAGCTTAATTAAAAATACTTAAAATATACCTTGTCTCCTTTAACTCCTGGGTTTCCTGGTACTCCAGGATCTCCTGGTAAGCCCTAGAATTAATAAAATCAAAACTGTTTATTTTTTATAGGTATTCCCTTAAAGATTATCTAAAATACAGACGATAATGAGTTTACATTGGATTATTTACTGTGCCTTAGTATTGATCCAAAATGTTAAATATTACAAGCTAATGAATGCGCCTTTAATCAAATATATGAATCAAGTGAAATATAATAATCAAGATTATTTTCTGGAACCTATCAGTGCAGAATGGCAGAGACCTACAGATTTATTTCCTCAATTTCAAAATAATTCCAGGTGTTGAAAATCAGTTATTTTTTTCAATGAAGGCAGTAGCAGGTACAAACTGGAGTTTTAAAGAAGTGTGATCTTTTTTGCCTATGCAGTGCTGCATGATTTCCTACACTAGTTAATTATTCAAATTTGTATCTTAAAAGCCTTAATGAATTCCTACTCCTCCACATTATTTAATCCACCAAATTAATTTAAGATGCTTTAGATATTTAATGGATGGTAAAATATTTCCAGCAAAATAAATACATTCCATCTTTCCTTTTGTCTAATCTTTTAATCTTTCACAGTTTCATTTTAACATCAGTATTTTCCCTTGCTGTTTTCATGAAGGATTTGTTATAAATGTAGAGAAATTAAATAGATGAAGATCTAAGTAGAAACTATTTGGATAATAGCAAGGGTTAAACTGTTTTCTCTTACTACACTGTAACAAATACAGAAAACTTTTTCCATAACCCTTACTGTTCTGGAATGCTATTCAACTAATTATCATATAAAGCATTTTTTAAAGAATATCCCTAATTTCCACAGTAAATGATAAAATTATGAAAACTGAACAGTAAAACCTTAGTATGATACTCATTTCAGAACAAAGAATGAACTTTCTACGAAAAAGACAAGGAAACACGTTTTAATTTTCTTCACAGTGTACAACATAGTTTTGTGAACACTGACATATGAAGGATGACAACATTTTCATGTCAGTAATGAAAGATCCACCGCCCCATGTTCACTTTCTCTGCTGTATTCTGTCCTTAACACAGGCAGATTTGTTCCACCCACCCATCCAAATTAGAAGCATAAGAAAAAAATAGTACCCTAATGAACAATATTCTGCTTATACCAATACAAAATCTTGGTAAGAGTATATGGAAATTTAAACTTACTGATTAGGGATCAGACATCATGTCCTACCCTATCCCCATTTGATAATGACATAAAATATCTGCAATCTGTATTCTGTCCTAAGGTGTTGTCTGACTTTTTTATTGTTGTTGGACCAAGATAAGGGATACCTTAGGAAAGAAGCAAGTCTTATCTGCTGTATGATTCTTTGCTGACAAAAGTGAAAGTAAAACAATTTTCAACCTTTCATCATTTTCATCATGCTGCATAAGATGAGTATTTGTTAAACTGTAACATTTGATCTTTAGAAGATAAAACAATGAGCCTGGAACTAAATACATGTTTCTATACTATATTTTAAGATATGTTTTTATATACTAGAATTGTGTGTGCAAATATGAGTCTTCAAGATCATCTACATCTATCATTTACATATATTGTACAGATTTTATTCATAATGTCACTTGTTTCAAATTCCAGCAGAACAGCAGTTTCAACAGCAGCGATTATGAACTCAGGTGCTACGATGGTAGCACAAGTAAAAGTGAAATGCAGCATTCTGTTATCTCTCACAGTAAGATTGGGGATGTATATATAAATAGAAGCACAGCAGAAAAGATTTACAAACCATTGTTATAGAAGACAGATAAATTAGACACAATTTTTAAAATGTGTGCCTCAACTGAGTAGGAAAATAAGGTATAAAGAAATGGTCAATAAGTAACACAGTACAAAATGACTGTACAGATCTGAATTCTAGTTTCATTTCCCTCCCAGGAGCTGAAGATGCTGTATGCCAGCTGTCACTTTTCCTTATATCCCTAAGACTTTTAAGATGTCAACAATAAAAATCTGCCAGCTGTGTACCACCCAGAACTATATTTTACCATTAATGAAGTATATGACTACAAATTAAGAGTTCTCCCATAAAGTTGTCTCAGAGCGCATGTGGAAAGGCTTAAGACAAAATGCAGCAATACCAGCTCCTAGATGCTTCTGTTTGTAGAAATAAAATAAAACCCAAAACCAACCCACAGAGTTAAGATGAAAATCCCAGTCTTTTGCAGGTGAATGGTTTAACCACTAAACTAAAGCCAAGCTCTCCATTGTCCATTTTTCTTGGTCCACTTCTTGGATCTAACCAAAACATCCAAAATGGTATTTAGAAACCATTTCATGGTTTATGGAGGAAGAGGGGAAGAAGAAACAGGGAGAGGAGGTAGATGCCACTTGTTAGGTTACGTGACAACACCACTGTCATAGACCGAAACCTAACTTAATTTGACATGGGATTAGGCAGAACATAGTTGCCTGCACATCTAAAAAGGGACTGTGCCATGATTTGGAAGGGCAATAGGCTGTCATCTCCTCAGAAGGGGCCTTCTGCTATATGAGGATGTCAAGGAACAACCCCTGGAACTTTAAAGCTTAGTATAATGGTGCCTAACAGTT
This sequence comes from Megaceryle torquata, assembly GCA_024611175.1. NCBI lineage: Eukaryota > Metazoa > Chordata > Aves > Coraciiformes > Cerylidae > Megaceryle > Megaceryle torquata. The sequence continues at coordinate 79,921 of JANIJG010014880.1, forward strand.
TATGTTTCCTGGAGTATTCAGGCTGGAATGAAGATTCACCTGTGCTCGCCCTGCTCAAAGGCACAAAGGGTTACAGGCATGCTAGATCTCGGGGGAGGTCCCTACCAGTTTGAGGGATCTTAAATGGCTGTCAGACCCATTAGTCTGTTGTCCAGTTACATAATAGTTACAGGCACAGTAAATCCCCATGAACAAGGCCTTCATCACCTTGAAAAACTCAAACCAGTTGGCAGACCTGAACATGGGGCACCCAAAGACTTAATAACTACAGGCACATTAAAAAATGCTGAACCTACCCACTGCCTCTGACAATCCCAGCGTATTAGTTTTGCACCTACAGGCATAAAGGTTACAGGCACACTGTGTCTCTGGTAAGGTGTTCTGTTCCCCCAGCTCCTCCTAGAGGGCCTCCCTCAACAGGCCAGGATGTTGAGGTTCAATAAACCATCTGTATCCTGCTTCTGATATCATCTGACACCTGTAGTGGATCCGGATATTGGTTTAAGAACCACTGAGATAAGAGCTTTTATTCTTCTTGATTATCTCACACTCTCACTCATTCCCCTGTCAGCATTATCTTTATTGGGTCCTGACTTCCCTTTCCAGTAGGGAGATTGTTGTTTGTCTGGGATGGTTGGGCAGCAAGTTGTCTTGGTTTGTATTGTGCAGCTGCTCACAGTTACCGGTCTCATGTGTTAGTGGTTAAGGTCCCTGGCAATTCTTTCCATGCATCTCCCTGATCTCCATGACCTTCCCCTACTTCCAGGACCTGTCCACCAGCCAAGATCATCATCATCTTTCTTGAGAGAACACCTTTTTCATCACAAGAACCCTTCTATTTTGGCACCACTTCCTCTTCTGAGTACCTTCACCCCTTGGTTCCTGCTATCTAAATAGTCTACACGAAGAAGCACAACAGGTGATCAGCCTCCAAATCCTCGCTCTGTCTCATGTCTCTTTATTAACTGGATAACCTGGGATGTGGCACTTCTGTTTAGTCCAGATGCTATCAAAGTTTAAAAGCAGCGCCTACTGTTACATCTAAAAAGTAGTAGGCTTCTGTTTGAGTTCAGCAGCTCAGGATTTTACATTCTTTCATGGACGCTCAAACACACGCAGATTTTCTGCCACCTGTCAGTGTTCACAAATTAAGCTATTTTTCACTTACAGTAAACATAGAGTGGCTTTAGGTACTTTATGACTGTTGGTAAGCCTCTGAGTCTCTGCACAATTATACTGGAATCATAAGAATAATCCCTCATTCCACTTTCTGCAGAGGTATTTTAGGAATTTAATCTATTGAACAGCAATTAAAAAAGGAGTTTTCTATGAAAATATTTCCAACTAATACTTCCACTCTGGCTACAGCTTGTAATATTGTCCCTAGTTTTAATGGAATTACACCTTGCTCAGAATATGAGTTTTGCTAATAAGCATGACCTAAACTCTAAGATAGTAAATGAAATTTTTTATTCTGTTCACCTTACTTAGTAATCTTTACCCATTTTACAGGAAATAAACCAAATCAGAATAATACAAAACCATAGACAGAAATATGGAAGGCCATATGTTTAAATGCTTGGGGTACTCTTCCTTGCCCTGTTTCCTCATTTTGCTCCACAGAGACTGTCCTTTCCAGCTCATAATGTAACATTACTAAAAATTTGCTAGAGATTTTTTTAATTTTCACCTACTACTGTGAGTGATTTTTGTAGAGCTAATTACTTGTGAATCAGACAAATTAGTATTATCATTCTTATTTGTTCAGATGGTAACACAAAGACAATAAGAACATAAGCAAAGAGCAGGACTCTATTCTGAGGCACCCATATTACTGTGTTTTGACACCTGACTGGTATGGTACCACTCACAAGAGGAGCACCTATGATAACTTCTGTGGTACTGTTTCGTTTCACTGGCTAACTGTTCACACACCACACTTCTACAGTTTGGTAAAACTGCACAATACATACAACTTCTCCTGGGAGTCCCCTGGGTCCAGCAGATCCTGGAGGTCCTTGCAGTCCCTGTGAAATGATATAATAACAGCTTGAGGTAAAAGACAATACACCTGTTGCAATTCGGTGTGAAGTGTCCTCATATATAAATAATTTCTAACACTAGATGTTTTAATCTATCTTCTACATGCAGTAGGAAGAACAGAATTTGCTCATTCTCCCTTAATCTAATGTTTAGTCCAATCAATTTTTGAGACTGATGTGTACAAAATCCAAAGTATGTATACAAAGCAAATACAAGTAAATACAAAGGTACTACCTAAAAGGAAAAACAAAACTAAAAGAGTAAATAAAAATTTCCTCTGTCAAGGGACAGGTCTAGAAGTGATTTTTTAACTATGTGGCAGGTGTTCCTTCTCTTTCTGGAACAGATCTCATTAGAAGGACTCAGAGCACTGAAGGAAAAGGGGATTGAGATGTAGAGATAAATGGATGACTTGCTGCAAGCCCTAATGATCCTTTGAATGTCTGTGAACCTCTTCTGCAAGGTATACAGTGTGAAAGTGACCTAGATTTCCAGTACAGTAACAATTATTTCAGTAGCTCCTACCAAAAAAGGACATTAGCCTCCAAAAATCCGTCTAAGGAATTAGAGTGGATAATCATTTTTAGGTACACAGTTTTGTGGACCTTACAGCTGCATATGTTGCCCCCTGGTACTCTTTTTGATGATCTAAGGAACTTGGGTACGATCATATTCAACATGAACAGTGCTGGATGAAGGTTACATTTTCACAGTTTCCAACTCTACTTAAATAAAAGTATTTTGATAAATATGGTAAAAATCAAGGCATCGTGAGACATTCTTGAGGAATTAGTGATTCAGTTACTTTCTCCAAAGCAAGGCAAGTGATGTTATCTGCAGCCCCAGGGGATTAAACAATGCACTGGGAGTGGCTACTCCTCGCCTCATTCACGGTTAAAGAGAATACACTCACCTACCAATGGATTTGTAACTGTAAAATAGGTGCTCATATTCTTGAGTGACCAAATAACATCTGAGCTTTGCATAAATATTCCTTGCAGACTGATGCCAAAACCACAAGACTTTTATGAACTAAAATAGCCATGATCCATGCACAAACTTTTGATATAAACTATCTGCATTCTCTGCCTCTTTACCTAGCTAAAGAGTTGACAGCATTCATAATTCTCTTATATAACAGCATAGAAGGAATCTAATGACTGTTGTTACCATAAAAATACCTTTTACATACCTTTGATCCTGGATTTCCAATAAGGCCAGGTGGTCCAGGGTCTCCTGTTTCACCCTAATGATATTGTTTGGAGGGAAAAAAAAAAAAAGGGGGAAAAAAAAAAAAAAATCCATATTTACTATATTTACTTTTATGGCTCCCAGTATCAGCTATGTACACCAGAAATTTATATATAAAAAAATACCTTGTTTCCTTTTGAACCCTCCATTCCAGTTTCTCCCTGAAAATAGCAGGTATAGCCATAAGAAATGAAAACTTTAACTAAGATCAACTAAAAGATTAATTTTCTACCTTCAAATATTACAAAATAGTTTGCAAACTTAACAAATATTGAGAAAGCATTAAAGAATTTGTGATGCCTTGTGCAAACTCAGAAAGGCATTCCTCTTTCAAACTAATTCTGTTTCCAGGTTTTCTTAGTGTTTTAAAGAAAAATTGTTTAGAAACACCACATTTGTTTAATAACTTCTCCAGTCTAAAGTCTATTCTTCACCAATAAATCTCTAGTGATGACACAGTGTTCATCTCCAAACCCACACATTATTACAGTATGTCTTATTTTGGTTATTATGTTAATCATAAGTAGCTGAGCAACCTTCAGTTGTGTATTAAACAACGTAACTAGCTTTCGCCATATGTTGTAAGAGAGGACAATAGTTGAGTAAGAATAAGAAAGACAGGTAAATAGTCTCTTACAGAATGAACACTCTGAAAATATCCCTCATAATAGCAAAAAAATTATGCACACATAAAATGGTTATAAGAAAACTGCCTGATGTTAAATGCCACACTGGAAACTAGTAAAACAATTAAAACAATACAGGTCAGCCCACCTATAATTTTGTGAAATAAGTGGAAGGAAGAACCTTCAGGGAAGAAAAATATAATGTACTTTAAACTTCCTTTATGGAGTGTACCAACTACAGAAATGCTGAAGAACAGGACATCTGCTTGTTATTTATAACCTATGTGAACTTGATGCTTGTATAAGAAGGAGATTATATATATGCTATTCTATGTAATTACTGGATCTAATGAAAGTGTACAAAGAAAAAACTTACAGCACGGAAACAGTATGAAAATCATATCAAATGTAAATTATTCACATCATCAGTTCAAAACATAGCTATACTTACTGGATCTCCCTTGTCCCCTTTTTCAGAAGGCTCTCCCTATGCAAACACAAGGAAGAAGTAAATGTAGAATTATTTCAAATGGTAAACAGTATATATATGTCAGGTTTTGGTGAAGAATCCTTGAAAATTTATTTATTTATGATTTTTTTTTTTAACCTACATATAAGGTAAGTATATGGACCACAAAAGTTTACTTGAGGGATGATGTTGATTTAATGACAAGACTATGACGTGATGCTTTCAAGCAGGAGCACAAGGGAGGGTCAAGAATGTGAACTAAAAAGAGTGATGATGCCTACAAACCTGACAAATTGTGTAACTCAAGTGCTTTATAACACACAAAATCATGAATCTGTCATATCAAGAAGAGTAAAAAAAGTTTCTGCCTGCGTGAAAACTGTTTATACACAAGGGTATCACCAAAGAAACCAACTGCAAGGTGAAGAGCTGAATACCAAAATGGCTGTTATTTGCTGGATGAAGAACTGAGTACATCACATGTTCCTAGAAAAATAAAATATGCATCTATTTCCCAGTTACAACCCTTCCGAACCTTTATGGAAAACTGATGCTTAAATCAGAGGATATTAAGTTAGGGAGTTCATTTATACATTTTAATAATTTACATTCCTGTTTTTTTTCATACAGATATTGCCAATCACATTTGTAACCTGTAAAAATATGAATGCTGACTAATTTGTGAGGGAATCACTAGTGATAAACTTATATAAACATAATTTAAAAATGGTATTCAGTAAAAGTCTGAATGTGTTTAATTTATAAGGACTTTGTGAGCAGCTGGAAACTTACTTGCATATGTAAATACGCTCTCGAGGAGGGGCTTGAGAAAATTAAGGACATTCAGAGACTAACACCTTTTCCTATGCCCAAATATATTTTCTTGATCCTGAGTATATTTTCCATGATATGATTCATAATCTCTACATTCAGTGACCTTCTAGTATCACACAAAAGCACAGAAGTAAGGAATTAATTTACCTTTTCTCCTTTTGTGCCGGTCATTCCCAATTCTCCTTTTTGACCCTTTTAAAAAATTAAATTATATTTAAAAACTTTTCTATTATAACAAATGCTAATAAACACCTTCCTTCAACTGAACTTTGTTCTGTGTAGGGCACAAAAATCTTAGCTTTTATTGCAATGGAAATCCGAGATTTAAACATCTGCAAATTAATTTCAAAGACTGTTTTCTGTAGCAGGCTTCTCAATAAAAAACCTCAATCCTTTGACATACCCAGAGCACTTGTCTCATTAACATCCAAGTGTTAATGATTCATTCCACTGCTTCAACAGGACAGATGCCTATAAACAATATACTGTCACATGGTGTGCATACAGAATTTGACCCCAATGTAATTTTTAAACACTAAATATTTTTGGTATAGAAACTCCCACTGTTAAAAAGAAACTGCTTTAATGTCATTAAAAAGAAACTGCTTTAAATATTCATGCCATACTATTAAAAATATTTTCTGAATTTCAACTTTTTTAGAGTCTTTTCCCCCAACCATCAGGCCAGCTCATTTGACTTCTCCTCAGACAGTGTTATGGAAACCACACATAATTCTACCTGCATTTTCCCTTTCTGGTTATCATATATTAAAGGAGAAATGCTCACGTGCTGCACCTGCAGGATAGCACGATGAGTTGGATATTAAACTGCAGAGATCAAAGAGCCAGTCATATCTAAAACCTATTCCTTCAAAGATCATTGTGATAAATCTCATAAAAGATACTGTGTTAAGGGTGGCAGAGGCAGGTTAGACAGACATTTTGAAACTTCACCAAATTAATCCAAAATGCTTACAATGTCTCCCTTCTGGCCTTTGGGTCCAGGGGTCCCGAGTAATCCTAATAGTCTTGTATCACTCTGGGAAGAAATATCACCACAACGATCAGAGAACAGAACATGCCATCATTTATGGTAAATAAATTGTTACTGTAAATAACAGTTCCATATATTTTACCAGTATGTAAATTCAGAAGTCCAAATTTACTACTAGAAAGGGATACTAAATGCCTGTGCAGTATATCCTAGTGATGTATTGCAGCAACACATCCTTAGTCATGAGTTCATACTCCTGTCAGAGCAGCAGCAGATGAACAAAAGCATGAAAGGGAAATGTGTTATGTAGAATAATGCTAGGTAAATCTGTAGTGTGGTTTTTTTCCTGAACTCAATGCAAACCCCATATTTTTATGCTCATTATTACAGAAATTTTTCAAGTATGTTAGGAAAAAAACCTATAAAAATCACTTCTTTCTTATGACAAAAACTCCAAAGTTAAAAGCTTGTGCAGCATGAAATGTAAAATAGATCTCATTTAAGTCTACTACAGTAGTGAGACAGAAGGAGAGGGAATATGATCAACAGGTTCCTCACACTGCTCCTCAAAGAAAAGAGACAGATTTAAGGACCAGGCATTCAGGTTGTACACTTGCTCAATTATTACTGCACTGCATCTATACAAGGCAGACACAAAAACATACAAAGCAAACAGTTTTCTCTTCACAAAACCAGGCTCAAACTACCTAAGGGGAACATGTTTTCTTTTAATGACAATGGGAAAAAAAAGCAACAAAACCAATGACCCTGAAAAATGAACTTGAGTCTGGACCCAAGGTATCCAAGTGCTAGAACATCTGCCACTGGGATGAATGGGAACTCTGAGCACACCAGCTCCCCTTGCCATGTTCCAGTTTCTGTACCTCTAAAATAGGAAAACATCATGATGAATGAGTGCTGCTTACATTCTGTTAATATTTTCAGAAGTTAATAACTTTCATATAATTCATAATTATTTTAGAAATGTTAAGGTCCTGAAGTATTTTCTTCAACGTTTAGAGTTCATAACACTTACTAACCTAATTATCACAATCAGCTCTAGAGCAAGAGGCAGATACCTTAAGAAGGGAACCTGTGTAGTGCTGAGCAGTTGACTACCGCTTGACTAAGAACCATCTAGGTGTCTGTTGTTAAGAGTACATTACAAGTTATGATTTGAGTTGTGCATTTGTTTGCATACACGGAGGCATAAAAAGGACCAAATAGTTACTTTTATGCTCTTTGAACATTTGTAGGACATTTGCTTTTTTACAACAAACTAGAAGTAAAATACATCAAAGAAAAAAGTCTTAGAAAATCAATAATGAATTATTCAAGAATAATGTATAATTCTTAAAAATTATAATGATTTTGAAATATTTCCTGAGCAGATTGTGATGTAGTTTCAATTGCTTTGTGTTATGCTTTCATTTATATTTTTATGTGTTGGAGAACATTTTAGATTAAACTGATCTGTATGCCCTTTCCAAAAGATGTTTAGAAGTATATTTGACTGAAGTGACCTTATAACTATGTATGGAAAACCAGCAGGTAAAAAAGATGACAAGCAAAGATCTTGAAAGCTCAGGCAGAGGATGATAACAGAGGCCTGAGAGCACAAACACAAATCACAAGGCATCATTTACAAATCACTGAAGGAATGTAACCTACAGTGCAGGGCAGAACCAGTTTCTTGGCATAATGAAGAGACCAAAATGCATGTATTGAGTGGATGCAGAGCATCTCATTTACACTGAAAGCACAAAACACATAACAAGAAGGAATATAAAAATAGTCCATGGCTTGCAAGAACAAGCATAAAGGAAGAACAAGGGAAGAACAACAAGGGAAGAAATCCTCGATCTCATTGAGGATCAATGCTGCTACTTATCCTCAGCAGGTTCCCCTCACCTTCATTAAAGAAAGACTGCTGATCTTGGTTTGCCATTCAGCACAATTTGCTGCTGCAATCAGCAATTGTATTTATAGTGCTCTCTTTCAGTGTATACATGGATCAAGTAAATTCTGCTTTTATAGACTTGTACTCCAGCCTCCTCATACGATGCTGTGCTTGATACTGAGCCAGAAAAAGCTTGGTTTGCAACAAATTGTTTAGAACCATTGTGCAATTAAAACAACTTATTGATACCATACAGAAATCAGAAGAATCTCATATAGTCTGTTAAGATACACAGAAATTACAGAAAAAAAGACTTTATTAATTATGATGGGTCTTAAGATCTCCCTCACAGATGCCCCACATTTCTTGGCAGTAGTTTTCATAATTCCTAGAAACACAAATGAAAAGAAGCCATACTAATCTCCTCGGGAAAAAACAATCAATCAATCAAACAAACAACCAAACCAAACAAATAAAACCATCACCAACAACAAAAACCCCAAACAAACCAAAAATCAATAAATCTACAGCAACAAAACCTTGGTCACAACTTTAACACTTTGGAAAAACAGACTTGAAGAAAATCTTGTGAGATCTTTGAGAACATGCATAAAATGTTGGAAAATGACAAGACTATTTCCTGTGGTGTAAGGAATTTAAAAAACCTCAGGATATTACTGAAATATCATCTCACAAATGCAAATAATTGAGGTGTGTTGCAAATTATATACTGGAATATAAAACATTGCTTGGTACCTCCAAGGTACAGTGAACAAAATCAGCATTCATCATACTACATAATAGTGGGGGGACAGAGAATTACTGGTGCATAAATCTGCCTAAATGAATAGTCAATGTCAAAGCATACAAGCTGTCCTTGTTTTTGATGACCTCTTTGATGTCTTTGATGTGACTATCCCATTCCCATCATAAAATGTATAGAAACTAATATGTTCACTGTAGCAGTTGGAGAATTGACTAGGAAGACCTTACCACATAGTTACAGAAAGTTTGCATAGAACTGCTACTTGAATCAGAACATCATCTCCTCTCAGCTGAAACCAAGCAGCATTTCCTTGTTGAACAGTTAATTGCTCATGACAGAGTCATTAAAATCTTCAAGCTAGACAGCTGAAGGAAGAATAAAGTTGGTAAGCTCTACAGAATTTAAAAGATGATTAATTTACAGACACGGGGCAGCCGGTCTACATTTTTTCCAGATGATTGTTAATTAGGAAATGTAAAAGAGCTTAGGAATTCTTAAGAGTCTTACAATGATAACAAAACAATTTTTGCAAACAGATGCTTGCCAGTTCCTGAAGATCACCACTACTTGTATTTCCTCTTGCAGAATTAACCTTAAAGAGACTATCAGGGTATAAGAGATTAATAGTGCAGAGGTGGGGAATGAGTTATAATAAATATGGTACTGCTAGAAGAAACATGGCTGGTAGAAGTGAAAGCTGTGTTTGGTAGGAAAAATAAACTGGTTAAAAAAAAAAAAAAAAAAAAAAGACAAAATACAGAAAATTTCAAACACAGACATATGTAATGGCTGACCAAAACCAGAAACTGTCTCTAGGTATGAAAATGTCCCTGTCCAGGACAGTATGTAAAACTATGCTTAATTTCTAATGCATGTTCTAATGTGATACACTGATCTGGAATGGATTTAATATCAGAAATATCAGAGAAATCACTTCAGTGATAAAAGCAACTGGAAAGTTATGTTTGACATGAATTTCGCTCCAGAACCCCTATTCAAAAAAAGATCTTAGTACTCATCTGGGTATGTTATATAAGAAAAATATCCTGAATTCACCTGCTCTTTGCAGTTACACACTTTAAAAGAAATTGCTGCCTTCCAGGTTTGAAATGCATTACGTAAGGTGTGAAAACCCTTATGTAACCTTTGTATTAAGAAGATATTCCCGTGATAGTGCTTCATCAGTCTTTGAATAAAATACTATTTTCTAATCAGATAAGTTATATATTCACTTTGGCATCAATTCAGAGAACTCTTGTAACATCTGAGTTACAATTCCTTACAATGGTAGACATTACCACTGCTTAAATGATTTGCAAAAGCTGGGTAAGAATTTAAAAGCTTGTCACATGGAACAGTTCTAGGCAATTTTAACTTTTTTTCTATGAAGTGATTGTAGCTGCAGGAGGTTCTATAATGAAGACAGTATCTTTTCCTTTAGTCTGTAATACAAATATCAGGATAATCCTCATTGATTGCTAGGAGACCTTTTAAAATTATGCCTACTTGCCTTTCTATTCTACTTTTAAAATCATGACAGAGTAGGTCAAGAAAGAAATGTCAAGCACAGTTCAGAGCAATTAGGTTTATAAATGGGGAACTGGTACTTTATACTAACAACTAGGTGGTCCACCCACCTTGCCACCAGGCAAAAATAAGTGAGTAGAAGATGGATGTGAGGTAAGACACATGGCAGCAGGATAGATGACACAGTGGGTATGTGACTGGAGTGTGGACTGTGCTCGTACAGGGATGCTGGACGGGGGCAGGGAAGGATGTAACCTTTGGATTAATTTGAAATGTGGTTTACAGGGATCAAAATTGTGGTCATTTCTACCTTAGTTATGCTTCCTAGTCATACACACACAGACACTACATCAAATCTTCATACCTCATTATAATGTTTGTTCAATGAATCCAGAACTCCTTTCAGTCCAGAAGGTCCCTATATGGAAAAATATGCATCATTTAATTTAACTAAGGTTATGTTTACATATGTGCATTCAAAAAACAGTGATCATGTAAAAGGGTTCAGGCTTTTATGTGATTATACAGCAAATGATTTTCTGTAAGATCATTATTTCTTTTTTCGGGCACAGAGAAGATACAGTTTGTAAATCCCTGAGTTTTGAAAACTTGAAAATTCTTTTGGAGTGAATTGGTCTATCAGAGAAGGCAAAGATGACATCCATATCAACTTTAATATAAGGTATGAGCAGCATCTTTATTCTGCAGCATTTTAAAACTCTTTCCACTAACTCAAAGCACAATTTTTGATGTAGAAGCAGCTTCTAGTGTGAATAAACAGCCAAATTTTTAACTTATAGCAAGTGAAGTTGAGGAGTGCCAGAATTCTCCAAAAGACTAACTTCCTAGCTTTGTTAGCATTGTAAGTTTATACTTAAACACACATCTTTCATCAAGAATTTCAACAACAGAGAAGGAACTTCCTACACAAAAGCAGTCGTAGACATTTTTAGACATAATCCGCCATAAACCAGGCCCTTAACAAGATTTTTAAGTGTTCTGAATCATTGCAGAAAATAGATAGTTCAGTCAGTATTTTATGACCCAAAACTCAGTTAAATTTACAAATTAGCATAGTTCTCCCTTTGAATTGAAATTTTCACAGCACATAATATGAACTACAGCCACTCATGATGGCTATAAGAAACACTTGACTACATTTATAAGATTAAAACATACTCAATGAAGTCACAGTCTGAACGACCTGCATTCAACAGAGACAGGGCACAAAGGCAACTCTCCTCCTCTGGGGTGGGGTTTATAGTTACAGACAATTTACCCTCTGCAGCTTTCCTGTTAGTGAGGAAAATGCAGCTGGCAAACATGCACCTTAAAACTGCTTTAGGGATCTGAATTCTATTCAGTTTTGAAAACAGTTGTTCCTTAAAAGAAAAATAAAAAAGGGAGGTCGGTTATCCATCAGAGATACTATGTCAGAGGACAATCAGAGCCTTTATAGCACATTTTAATTTTGTATATGGTCTTCATTAATTATTTTATGAGCACTGTAATTACACATACCTCACATAATATAATCATACTGGTGTTATGCATCATAACAAGAAAACAGCTATCTACACTTTCACAATAAGAATCTATTGAAAATTCCTTCCATTTTCATGCTAAAGGACCTGTAAAACTATTACAGGAAGTCAAGGATCAAAATCACTTCTTACTCAAGATACAATTGGTCAACACAAAAATACTATTGTTTTCAACTGGTTAACATTTTCATAAACTGAACTTCTGTCACATTTGTAGCAGTGCAGAAGCAAGTCTTCAAAGTATTCCTAGAAAAAATGCAAAGCCTTCTATCCACTGATTTCACCTAGAGATCCACAGAAAATACTGAAATGCCATGCATTCGGGGTCAATATAAGCTAAAGAACCAGTTACTATTGCTTATTTAAGGAGGACCTGAGCTGTTCACCACTTCAGAGTTGCTGCTGTATAGACCATCAGGCAATGCAGGGAAAAAGATGATGAGAGGAAGAGTAATGATTTTGTCACAGGTGGCATTCCTCATATCTGATAATTTCACATGCGCAGAAGATGCTAATATCCTGTGGTATCTTTTGGTTCTTATGTAATCACATTTTGAAGTGTTCCGACACAGCATTTAAATGAGGTAAGTCATGATTTGCATTCTGACAGCAAAGCCTTCTCTGGCAAGATGCATCTGCTCTGTAGAAAGGCACAGAATGGCAAAAGCACAGTTTTCCCACATGCAGAAGACCATTCTGCGAAACTCTTGATGGCTTTTCTTACCTGTAAAGGTACTTCCCTTGAGGTACTTAACTTCAAAAAGATGAGAAACAGAACCAGGATTTTGATTAACCAGACTATTTCCTTGGGGAAAAAAAAAATCCATCTAAAGGAAACTAGCTAATAAAAGAGACAAAGTTTCCATGGAGTATGAACATATTAAAAACTAGGAAGATGGTAAAGCCAAATTGAAGTCCAATAACCAAAAGTTATTAAAACTGAAGGAGAAATCAGTAAGATCTGGCAGTATTGTGGTATACTAAAAGAAAACAGGTATGTTCTGAGACATCATAACTAAATTATAAAATATGATGCTATGTATTTTACTGTGATTACATTGTTACAGATAGATAGTGATACTTACATATTAGGAGACATTAGGAATATTTGGAAGCCACATGAAACATCACAGGTTCCTCACTTCCTCTTTGTCCCCCGACATCAAAAGAGATACAAGGCCATAAAATTTTCAATTCACTTGATTTTGAAAGTGACTTGTCATGTCAAATTTACATTGAAAAATAAGATAAATATAGTCATGATGTTTTGATTGTGATGCTCATTCAACTCTGATTTATGAAGTTAATTTTTATGTTGATATCTATATTAAAAATGGCAATCTAGAGTTGGGATTGAACTGTGATGACACTGCCTACTTACTAGATGTCTCAACATCAACATTGTAATCCTGCAGTGTTGAATCCTTGAATCCAGAATCCTTCCAGGATTCTGTAATCCTGCAAGCAGTCAAAAGAAAGAATTTCTTCTCCCTTCTTATTTGCCACCATGCTGTTTCTCCACTAACAAAACAGCTACAACCACACAACCCAGGAAGAATTGAAAGCTGCATCTGCCACCCCAACCATTTGGATATTATTTGTACATCAAGTAAATAATTTTTGACAAAATGGAAAGTCTTTGTACATGTCAGGGGTTTGAGAAACAGATATAACCTCAAAAAACCGCCAGAACTGTCTCGTGACTAAGGCAACCAAGGGGAACTTAAGGCATTTATGTTGCATCCTTGACTATCTCACAGCCTTTGTATTACCAAAAGTAAATCACCTCTCTGGTTTTAGTAGCTCCATTTTCAAAAATTGACACAAATTTAATAAATGTATCTTTTCATCATCCTTTCTAAAGTAAAATTAATAAAATAAGTGTACAACAACAGAAAATGCTTTTATTCAAGGGTGCTTTCCTAAACTCTAGTATCTTTCTTCCCTTCCAGTTTCTCTCCAGTGATACAGATGCATAATCCACTCAAGTCTCTACAGACACACACACACACGAAAAAAAAGAACTCCTAGCATTTGTTTGCTAGTGGAAAGGCAATGAAGTTAGCAGGAGTTGAAGTATTATTGTACAGGCAATTTCTAGTTTTTGAATGAGAATTGTGCACATCTGCCACTTCGAAGCTCACTTGAGTGGAGTTTCCCTTTTCTGTTTCAATATCAAGTCTTGTAATTGAGAGAAGTGAAGCACACAGAGAGTACAGTTGTATGAATAAGAAAAGAACTGAAAATGTGTCCTGATTGTTTTCCAAAATTACAAATAGGTTTCAGATGTTATTTCTATAGACAAGGCAGGAATAGAAACACGGGTGCTTAAAAGGAAATAGCTCCAAACTGTGAAATTACTGGGGTCTACAATATATTTTTCTCCCTTAACTTTTATAGTTCATCTGCATTTCTGTAAAGATGAGACTGCTGAAAAAGTCTACCCAATCTCACAGTCCATGCAGTAAAATGTGTAACAAGTAAATTGCACTGGTTGTATCTCAAGAACAGGCCATTTCAGGGAACACAACACTGCAAGTGACTCAGTGTAATCACTTTATCCATCTATTTATGATCTGTGCCTGCCCATTAAATTAAAATACTGTTTTTCTGATTACTATAACATAAAAAAATCATGAAATTCATTGGTGCAGATGTGCAATACTGTATAACTATTACAAGAGCAAATGGAAGGAATGAAGGCACAACATCTGCCACAATAGAATACATTAAATAAAATACATTTTCATATGGATTTTTAAAACTTCAATACATAGAAACAAGCATATGACCAACCCTTGCCAGCCATTCCTGTCCTACCACGCAAGCATTTCCAATATTCTAAAAAGCAGTTGAAAGACTAAAAATACCAGAAATGCTACTGACAGTTTTTAGTTATCATTGCTTTAATTTTCGGTTTATTGTAATTAACTGATAACATTCATTCACTTTCAAAATATTGGTAGAGGAACAACATTTCCTGAAGCAGAGGAAATGAGATTTCCAAGGCAAACTGCTGGCTTCTTAAGATAACTAGTTTGGTGGCACTGATATACATATGGAATAACAAAAGACCAAAAGTGTAGGGAATCAAATTGAGAAATCCAAGTTGTCTGTGAACTTTTCTACTGCCTCACATGCAACAGAAACAAAAATGAGATCTTATTTTAATTTAAGACTTTAAGGAGTAGCACAAAGTTAATCTTCCCAGCAGGAATAGTTGCAAAGACAAAAGATATGAAGATTAGTCCCTTGGAAAGGTAAATGATTAACTGAATGATGAGCTTAAAGGGCTATAGCAACTGTGAAATAAATCTGTTCTGGTTGCAAATAACTTTGGACATGTTAGTAGAAAACAGTAGGTTTAAGAGGATTAATAATCGTGAATGCAGTTTATTAACCAAGTTTCTTTCCTGCCTCTGACACAAGACAGCTTTTTTTGGACAAGATGGTCCTTGGACCAAATTAGGTAGTCCTCATGTTTCCTACCTTTAAAAAACAGTGCTGATAGCATTCCCGACAAACAACAACACTGGGCAGAAGTCATATTCAAAGGCACATGCAGCTATACTGGTGGAAGTCTGTAGCACAACTCTAGCTTGGCACTCTATTTTAAAGACAGTCTGATATCCCACTAAAATGGGAACTAATGAAAAATGGAATTCATCCAGTCATAACAGTTCCAGAAGAGACAGAGAAAACTGGGACAGGAAACCAAAAAGTTAAACCTCAATGGGGAAACCAGTAAAACTCTTTTTTCTGTCCTCTAGCTTACCTACATAAAAAGAAATACACGGCAGATGATTCTTGTAAAAGTAAAAATGAAAACAACAATCAAAAAGCAAAACCCAAGCTCAAAACCTTCCACGACTGACCACAATACATAAAACACTGCCAGACATCATGTAGCTATTTTCTAAGCAAGGCAAATAGAAAAATAAATGATCTCTTAACATCACTCTACACAGAAAAGCATTTTGTCAAAATGAAGACTGAAGAACTGGGCCTGTACATCCTTAGTCCAACAGCATGTAAAAATTAAGTTCATAAACCTTCTAAACATTTGCTTTTAAGTACTGAAAAAAAAAAAAATTGTGAGGGGAACTAGATGGCCAATGCATTATACATATGCAAAATAAGCTATGGCCTGCCCTTCTGCATTGCCAAGTGCTGTAGCTACAACAGAAGAAATCTATCAGTTCGGTTCTGCAGTCAGATCAAAATGCTGTACTATTATGATAGTATTTCTTTTTGTTTCATGAAATCGGCATTTCAATTTCAGTGAGGAACCATGCCGAGCAGGATAACATGGCATGTGAAAGAGGCATTATCTCTTTCAGAAGGCTTTAGAAGAATTGCAAGCAAGAAAATGTATGAAATACATTTGAAGGCTACAGAGATTTTTTATTTCAGAATCATAATTTTCAGAATGCTTCTGAGAGTGAAATGAATAGTGTATTTAACAGCAGCTTTAACCTGCTCTCTAGGCTCTTTAAAAGGGGGGAAGGGATCAAAAGGCACTAGAGGGAGCTGCTGTTCTACTTAACTCGTTTGGATTCCATATTTTCAGCATAAATTGTTACCTGCTGGAGTGAGACAAGTGTGAGGCACAAATCTCAGCTCTCCACTATTGAAATAACAGAGAAGTACTCAAAATCAACATCAGACAGCAAGGATGCAAACCATGAATTCTGAATCAGAAGGGAATAACAGAACATTTTAAAGTCTATAATATTTAATAAACTTTAAAAAAAAAAAAAACATCAAAGGAGGATCATCATCTGGGTAGGCTTACAGAATTATTTTTTATAACTTGCCAATAAAAATCCTCATTGACTCCTTGTCGTTTGTGGGCACTGGATTTGCTCCAAAGGGAAAAACTGACATAAAAGAAAGCATAAGGGATGAATGACACAAAAGAAAGGATACCTGGAAGAAGTTGCATAGAGAGTGTCACTTTAACTGATTAATTTCATCAAACTCACTACTAACATAAATTTTACTGAAAAAAAGTCCCCAAAAATTGGTTTAGAGGGAAAAAAAAAAGAAAAAAAAAGAAAAAAAAAAAGAAAAAAAGACGCTGCCATGCAACATGCAGGTAAAAATTTATTATTTTAATTTATCAAAACGTAAACCTCTTTTGAGTGTCTAACTTAAAGCCCTTCTGACTATTCAGAATGTGGTCTCAGAATCCCTTACCACACACACTTCTGGTAGGTCTGCCCTTTATATCAAAGCCCCTGAGTACTGTATCCAATTCATCAAGTTCTTCCTCAAGGAGACAGAAATTTCCTTCTGACAGTTTGGTTTTTTTGTCATTACTGAACAGCTGGCTGTTTTAATATCTAAATTAAGTACTTAATGTCATGGCATCAACTGATAAATAAATTAGATATAGATTTGAAAGACACAGTGTGTACTGTAGCTACCCTAACAATTAATGAATGAATCTCCTTTTTCTCAAATAGAAATTTCATACTCTTCCAAAATATCAACCAAACACCAAACTTACTTTTACTGTAGAGTCTAATGTTTTACTGGTTCTGTCAATCTGTTACGCATTTTGTATCCTGTATATGCCAAACTTATGACAGCAACCACCCTGTTGCACTTTGGAAAGGCCAAAGGCCAACAATATATCCATGTGCATGAGGAAGCTGCTACTACTATTAGAAGAGAAGGGGCAACCAGAAGCACATTACAGCAAAATTTAATATGACCTGAGCCAAAAAGAGAGGAGGAACTGCAGAGAATGTAGCACTTTAAACATGGGGATACTGTCAGTGACATGAGCAGGCATTACTGCTTTTACTGTATGCTTTTTCTATGCATTATATTCCCAGTCTCAGAAGATGACCCCAAAAGACTGGTATAGCTGTATCCAAAGTAAGGAGCACATCAGCATAGTTATACCAGAAACAAATTCTTTTAACCAATATTTAGGCCATGACTGTGCTTGAGGAATGCTTTGCTGATATGTAGTGCTATACTACAGTACCCATACAGCACTCCTTGTATGGATGCTGCCATGCTGACAAAATTGAGCTTTCTGTTTGCTGTAAGAAAATCTGAAATTTGTGTCTCTCTTATCAAAGCGCAATTTAGCTTCCACTCAAGATTTCTGCTATGTCTGTCAAGGATCATACATCTTCACAAGCCTGACCTGCCAGCAAATCTATGATGGCAGAAATCTATAATGGAGAAACAGCTTTTCACTGGTTCACAAAAAGCTAAGTAGATTAGGTCTAACATTGACCTCTGCTAGGGTTTGTTTTTTCTTTTTTTTTTTTTCTTTTAAAGGTCATTTTCAGCATTTGTGTTAGGAAAGATTCTGCATCACTCCTTTCCTCTGTTTGGACTCCCACAGTCTGCAGTACTGCTGCAGCATTAGGAAGCCTAAACTGTACAAAAGACTCAAATCTAATTTGGCTTCTATGTGTGACTATATGCAGGGGAGAAGAAGAGGTTTTTAACTATTTAGTTTTATGCAGGACAAATGAACTCCATCATCAATTCCTCTTTCTGAACACATCTTGCAAGGAAAAAGGGAGAAAAGATTTATAAAATTAATGCAGTTTTGCTTTTAGATAAGTGTAAATGACATTTATTCCCCTTTAGTCACTGTATTTCATGCAGTAGTGCATTATTCTCTTCTCCACAGAAAAGATGAGTTTTCTCTTGCAGTGAGGTTGAAGCAATATGGATCAAATGTTCTGACATATAAACTACTGGCCTTTACCTATTTCAGGTAAACAGAAAAAGGAATAATGAAATCATTGTTTCATATTAAGAATGTATACCAGTAGAAGTTTGCTTAACCCACAGACAATAGATATTTTGTGTATGTGCACAACGGCATTTTTTTTCAACACAACACAGAGGGATTTTTACAAATATGACCAAGTCTTCCTCTACCAAAAGAAGGCTGTGTTCATTCTAGACTAATATACATCCATGTCTGACTTTAAATTCTAAATCATGTATCACTTAAAAAACCATACAATTAAAATCCTAAACCTCTTAGATCTGAGTCAAACACTTTAGTTCTTTATATTACAAATCCTTTCATAGAGTCACGTATTTCTTAATCTTTTTAATTCTTTTGTAAACTCATTTGAACTACAGCTGAGTGCTCATTCCAGTACTGGGTATAATCCTCCCCACCATTCAGACAGTTGGCACACGCTTCACACAGTCCTTCATCTTTCAAATTACCCCTCTGAGACAGAAATTATCCCATCTTCTACAGAGCATCACGCATTTTGAAAAGTGAATGAATGCACAGTATTCACATTTAGCATACATGGCCAGTCTGTCTTTGAAATGCCAGACAATTTCTGCTTCCTCTGACAAAGTTTGCATCTTGTTCTTTTCTCCCTGTGCAGCTCCTCATATATTTTTGCTGTATCAAAAGGCTACCAATAGTAGCTGTTTGATACAGCAGAGTAAACACAGATCAATTGTTATCAACTACAATTATGGTTGGGTAACCTGCTATAAAAATGGTAACAAAGTCTGAGGATACAGCAAAAATTTCCCATTCCCTTCGTTAGTTACTCACAGGAGGTCCTGGTGGTCCTGGTTTTCCTGGGAGGCCTGGTTTGCCTCTTCTTCCCTAGAAACAAAAAAGAACAACAGACATTACTAAATTCCGTGGCTAGTGACTAATTTGAAATAGGATTTTGTTTAAGAAAATATTTATCCTTTGCTTATTAGCAAAACATTCAAATACTATCCAAAATGAATGCTCTGTATCAGTCACTGCAATCCTATCAAATTTGAGTACATTTAGGACTGGTTTTAATTATTATGACAAATTGTATTTGCATCACTAACATTTACTGTCACATTTAAAAGCTATGTCTCAAATATGAGTGCACATTGATAAGGCTATAAACAGAGCATCTTGATGAGGTGTAAAGAACATTTTACCTGAATATACCAGACCTTGGGATGTTAAACTGTGTTGCACTAGTCACCCCGACTTGCACAGTAAATACATATGTGCAGTATAACCCAATTAACAAACACCTACACCCTTTTTCTCCAGGATGTGATAACAAGCAGAAAAGTCAGAGATTTATTTGCAAAACCAATTCACCTTCCTCGTGCAATTTCTACAGTCTGTGTATACAATGCATATGGAAAACCATTTGACTTAAACTTAAGGTCTGTAAAAGTCTACTTAACAGGAGACTTTCCATTCTGATTCTAAAAAACATG
Organism: Megaceryle torquata; assembly: GCA_024611175.1. Lineage (NCBI taxonomy): Eukaryota > Metazoa > Chordata > Aves > Coraciiformes > Cerylidae > Megaceryle > Megaceryle torquata. The sequence continues at coordinate 100,098 of JANIJG010014880.1, forward strand.
CACATGTAAGGATTACAGTATTTTAGTAAAGAGTACTAAAGTATTTTATATAAATACATATATTTATTTCTATATTATATATATTCATATATTTTGTCATTTTCACATAAGCTTTTATTTTTTTAAGAATATCAATGTAAAAAACTGGAAGTAATTTATAGTAATTTACATCTTTATTGCCAAGCTGAAATCTGATGCACATTTTTTAGAAATAACTAATAACTAGGTGCAATGGTAAAAATAATAATAATAAAAAAGTAGTATATCGATTAAGACTAAATTTTTCCCTTACATATGGTAAATGTAAATTAACAAAAAGCAATAGAGGGATGTCCTGGTGAAAACGGGGCTTCAGAAGTTAAAAACTAAAAATCCTTGCTGACAGCTTATAACTAATATGGATGTATTTCTGTAATCGATGGTCTCTGCTTTTTTTTTTTTTTTTTTTTAAATTGTGTTTTATTAAATGACAATCTCACACAAACTGCATAAGTAATCTAAGGAACGGAAACTGAAATTTCAGTTTTGCTCTCTACAGTTGAGAACCCTGGGATGTAGGAAACCACTCTCACGCTTTGCCTTTCATTAATTGATCTATGCTGAGAAGAAACAAGAGGACGACATTACAGATGAAAAATCTTTTGTCTTCAGACCCTGCAGCTCACCAGGGTAACCTATTGCCTAGATGCCATGGACTCTCCTGAGAAGCAGGAGGTAGGGGATTTGGATCCTTTCAAGTTGAAGAAAGAACTAAACAAGGGTTGCGTGGACGATTTTCACCCACTGTGCTGTGCCTCATAACGTAAAATGGCCACCACAGTTTCAGAAGGTCCTCAGTCAGTCAGTGTGTCTTAAGGGCAGCATGAAAAATACCCAAATCTCAGCATATTTTTGAGTGCCAAATTCCTGGGTCATAACTAGCTGAGACATATGTTATATGCTGAGCTGTTTAATCCCACCAGTACTTGCATATGAAGGGCCGTAACTGGGGCAGCTCAGGGTAAATTTTCAGAACAAAAATACAGTGCTAGATGCCTATATCCTATATTGGGCTTGAGGCTATACTGTCCCTCGCCACCCACTCCCAGCGTGTCAGTAACACTGTCCACACAGCCCTGTGATGAGTCAGAGCTAGGAACTCCTCTGGGCTAAGGATGGTCCAGAAAGAAACAAAGTTGGTTTTGATTTTGATCAGTTCATTGATGCAGTTCACTGGGCAGCTGAGTACCTTGCCCAGCCTGGCAGAGGAAGGTCACACATGCATAAGAAAAGGGGGCTGTGCTAGTGAGATCTAGACTTTTGAACTGATCTCTACTTCAGACATACGGATGGAAACAAGTGTTTTCTGACTCCCTTGAAAAACAGTAGACTTTTCTTAGACTTTCTTATGAAAAACAGACTAAGAGCTAAAGATGTAATGAATAAATGAAGATAAACTGCTTCACAGTTCTTAAACAGTCCCTCTGAGTTATAACAATCTAGACTGTTGACTTCTTGAAGCACCTTCCTTTTCCTGTTGGGACTTATTTAAAGTATCCAGAGGATGACACTTAGAATCTCAGCAGTCTAAACAAAGTATCAAGGAAGTGTCAGGGGGAAGAAGGCAGGGCTTTGACTGGCAGACACAACTGTGAATGAGGTGTTAATTACACAGGAAAACATGGAATATGTTGGGGAGGCAATTTTATCTCTATTTACAAGATGAGCTTAAATATTATTTATGACACAAAGTCAAAACTTGACAAACTTTCTGAAAAATCTGATATTAAAAAAAGAACAAAAAGCACCAACAAACTGAGGCTACTTATGTTTCACTGTCATTTATTGATTATCAGAACACCTGACCAGAGAAAAACAGAAGAAACACCTGCCCTACCTTTTATCCAATCATTCTAAACTGCCTGATATTTGAACATAGGAATATGTATAAGGCCACTACCTTCATCAGTGCCTTTCACATACAGAGATTTAAACGTTAAGAGATCTCTGACACACAGGTCCACCTACTTCCCAGCACTCCTTCTCCTCTATGACTTCCCAGCATCAGCATGGAAGAAAAAATATATACTATAGAAAGAGTGTAATATATACATTACAGCATATTTATATGCTAGAGAAAGAGTGTAAGTAGAGAAAAGTAGGTTATGTTTTTGTTTAGGATAATTAAAATGATTAGAAGAATGTTTTTGATAAGCCCATTATGACCTTGCTCTGAGCAGATCATGAGCCAGACTGTGACTAAATATTTGCAGTTTGATTCAGAGTCTTTCTTTCGGCAAGAAAGAAGTGAAAAACATCTTGATGCCCTGTCTGGTTTGTAGAGTGGGTTTAGCTGAGAGACACAGTTCCCAGCTCCTGCTCAGAAGTTGGTGTCAGCAGCTCCATGGACCTCTACTCACTGCTGTACTGCTGTGCATGGGGCAGGCAGCTGGCACAGGAGACACATTACTTTTATGAGTTGAATTTGCTAAGCAAGTATGGTTATAAAACCATTAAAAATATAAATAAATGTTCTAGACATCATCACATACTTCCTGTAACTGAATAAAAAATGCAACACCACCTACACTAACTTAAAAAAGATAAGTAGTGTCAACAAGTTCTCTAATGCTACTTCGAATACTATCTAAAGAAAAGAAAACCAAAAAAGTTGTTGGATATTTCCTTTGTGCTGCATACATTTTTTTTTTTTTTGGCAATCAACGTGATAAGAAGTTTTCTAAATATTACTGATATTGTACCCTCTCCCCTTGCCTCATGAAATTCCCATCCTCAACTAATTTGGACAGTCGGTTATTTTCCTCCGTCCATAGGACAAACTTCAGCTACAATACATAAATCATTCAAATAGTAACTGCTTAGTTAGGAACTAAGAAGACAAAATATTAAGAATAAAATATGTTAAAAATCATATGCTTCAGCAAACCCCAGCTGAGTGCCTCGCTGAAGTACGCGGTCAACTGCACCCTTTATTCCTCTCTTCCTTCACCTTTGTGTTAATTGAAGTGACTTGAAGAGATTTGCCTTACATTACATGGAAAGGTCTACAGTAAAGAAGCTCTGTGCATCCTTCCATAAATTTGTGCTCTGATTCCTTCTCCTGCCCCTGGGCACTGCTGCAGGTCCAACACACAATGCAAGAATTCAAAGTGTATATTGTAACTCCCTGCTGTATCATGTTGCATCCATCTATTCACGTATCTCTTAACTATAAAGAGTAAGATTGCTAATCTTGTAGAGAATGACTGTGATTTGAGTTAGAAACATAGAACAATCCTAATGTCTAAAAATAAACTGTGGACTATTTTAGAATAAAATTGAACAGAATTATGTAGGAACACTGACATGATTTATGGAATTAATAATTTATAGAACCTACACTGGAGTATGAAGGGAAAAGTTCTTAGAATAACCCTGTGTGAATTTTCAAGGGAAACCCCTAATTAGTGATTCCTGAAACACATCATCACATTTCAAAACAAGATCTAGTTCCAAAGAAAGTAGGAAACTGGGCTTCAAAGTCTTAACTACTGTAGTCATTATGTAAGGCTTGTGTAACTCATTTGCCAAGCTAAACTAAGATTCTCTTGAATAATTCTCAAAACCAGACTAAGGGACACATATCACAGAAGGGTTTGGGTTGGAAGGGACTTTTCAAGGTCATCTAGTCCAACCCACATGCAGGGAGCAGGGACATCTGCAACCAGAGCAGGTTGCCCAGAGCCCTAACCAACCTCACTTGGAATAGTTCCAGGGATGGGGCATCTACCACCTTGCTGGGAAACCTGGGCCAGGGTCTCACAACCCTCAGTGTAAGAAATGTCTTGCTTCTCCTAATCTAAATCTCCCTCTTTTTGTTTAAGAGCATCACCCCCTGTCTTATCACAACAGGCCTGCTAAGAAGTCCCCATCTTTCTGACAGGCTCCTTTAAGTACCGAAAGGCCACAATACTCTCCAGACCATGTCACTAAGCACCACATCCAATCTTTTCTTAAACACCTCCAGGGATGGAGACTACACCACCTCCATGGGCAGTCCATTCCAGTGTCTAATCACCCTTTCCGTGAGGAAGTGCTTCCTAATATCCAACCTAAACCTCCCCTGGAGCAGCTTCAGGCCATGCCCTCTCATCCTGTCACAACTTGCCTGGGAGAAGAGCCCAACGCTCACCTGACTACAACTTCCCTTCAGGGAGTTGTAGAGAGTGTAGAGGTCCCCCCTGAGTCTCCTCTTCTCCAGGCTGAACAACCCCAGCTCCCTCAGCCTCTCATCATAAGACTTTCCCTCCAGTCCCTTCCCCAGCCTCATCACTCTCCTCTGGACCCGCTCTAGCACCTCAATATCCTTCTTGAAAAGAGGGACCCAGAACTGCACACAGTACTCGAGGTGAGGCCTCACCAATGCTGAGTACAAGAGGAGAATTACATCCCTAGACCTGCTGGCCACAGTATTCCTGACACAAGCCAAGATGCCATTGGCCTTCAGTGCCACCTGGGCACACTGCTGACTCATGTTCAGCCAGTAATCAACAAGTACTCCCAGGTCCCTCTCTGCCAGGATGCTCTCCAGCCACTCATCCCCCAGTCTGTAGTGCTTCAGGGGGTTACTGTGGCCAAAGTGTAGGACCCTACACTACTTGGTCTTATTAAACCTCATATTATTGGCCTCAGCCCATCGACTCAGCCTGTCCAGGTCCCTCTGCAGCATCTCCCGACCCTCCAGCAGATCAACACTCCTCCCAACTTAGTGTCATCTGTAGATTTACTAATGGTACACTCAATCCCTCATCCAAGTCATCAATAAAGATGTTGAATAGAACTGGGCCCAGTACTGATCTCTAGGGGACACCTTTGGTCACTGGACACTAACTGGATGCGGCACCACTCACAACCACTCTCTATGCCTGGTTGTCTGGCCAGTTTTTAACCCATCAAAGGGTGCACCTGTCCAAGCCATGGGCTGCCAGCTTTTCCAGGAGGATGCTATGGAAGACTTTGTCTCTGCCTGAAACAGGAGGCAATTGGAAAGTAAAGACCTCTGTCTCAGTGGGCCCCACGCACAGACAGCCCACCAGCCCATCAGACATCTAAATGCAGCCACACAAGTAGAGCTCTGGGCAGTTAAAGGACTGTTTCTCCACATGCCCAAAGTTACGACCAAGCTGCCAGACAAGTCCCAGTGTCTATGCTAATTCAGAGTACCAAGAAGAGGCTTTCCTTTGTCTCAGTCCTCTAAGCTGATATGCCTGGTCCATGTAAACTTCCCAGCATTCCCTCTCTGCCTGTAGTCACAACCTGGTGCTCCTGGCAGTTCACCTGGAGCTTGCAGAGCTCTGGCCAACTCTAGCACAGGGGAAACCCAGCCCAGCTGAAAGCTGGTGACAGTCTTCCATATCTGAACAGAAAAAACTTGCTAGACTGCCATCTTAGGAGAATGAAGGCAGATGTTACATGGCAGTGTCAGTAAGAAAGTCGGTCCAAGAGATAATTGGAAATAGAAGATTGATCACAAAAATCAGACCAATGACCCATCCAACCCAGTTTTTCAACAGTGTGCATCTACCAATAGGTTGTGGGATGGGAGAAGGTTCTCCAGGATCCAAATCACCTATTTGACACATCAGAAAGTGAAAATTACAAATCTACAACAAACACACAGGCTGAATATAGAGTCAGTATTTTCCATCATGCATTTAGCCAAAAATTTGTTAGTTTTTACAGATGGCTTTGATATTCAGCCACCTGACTGCTCAACTGCTTTGAAAAAGAGATTTGTCATTAACTTTGGTAGTGTCACAACTGCACAACTTGTTTGGTTTTTTTTTTTTCTTAATCCTTAGAAATCTTATAGCTTGGATATTCTCCTTCCTAAACTGGAAATCTGTATCACAGTCAACGAAACTTCTTTAACTCAATAATACAGCGTTAGGAATTGAATGTACAATTGCTTCTTCAATCCTATTAACTTTGGCCTTGAGGATATATTATGCTAACCAGTGTATTGCAAATTAACCTCTCAATTAAATGTTAAACCTGAATAAACTCAACAGAAAATAAGGCCAGAAGGAAGGAAATTAAGCCATCTGCAGAAAACAAGTGAGTCTGTCCCTTGTAACCCACTTAAGCCTTTCACAGAAACAAGGCTCACAGAAGAATAGAGTGCACAGACTCTCTCCCCCTGTTTTGGAAGAGCTCCTTGCTAATGCAGAAGCATTTCTGCATTCAACCTTGGCTTTCCAATTTTATTTCTTTCTTCATCTTGGTATTAATAAAATTCTAAAAGGAAGCACCTAGCCAGACTATATAATACCATTCAAATGCATTAACAAACATTGAAAAACATCCCAAAACAGGCTCAGCAGTGCCAAGAAGTGAAACACCACAACCTATTTTGCCAACAAACCCTATCAAAATCCACCACATTTTTTAATATGTATTCACGAAAGTGCATTTAAAATTCAAAATCACTTGTAGAAATATTTTTCAACTACATTTAGATATTTTAAAATACCAAAGTGAGGAGAAAAAAAAAAAAATTCTTTTGTTTTTCAAACTGTATCATACCTTACTGTTTACTTACTTTGCTTGTAAGGTGGAGACATCCTGGTAGAAAACCTGAAAATTACCTCTCTCTTTTACACTAAGCATATTTAGATCATTAAATATCTGAGTGAAAGAATGTAGAGAACTCCAACATAAGGACAAAATCACATCAGAGCTTTGCATACTTAAAAGCAACTTACATCAAAGTCAAGAAGGACTGAGAAGATTAAAAGATTCCAAAACTCCAGAGCTGTAGCTGTGAAAAATACTCTTTGCACTGTGCCAGGAGCCTGACCTACTATGTAGTAATTATCATTGCTCTGTAAAGCTTGTTTTACAATTGGTTGAGTACAACATTTACTCACTGAACTAGAAAACAAATTATGTCAAAGAAATATTTAAGTTCTGTAAACCAGATAAATGCAATTTAAATTTAAATTAGTTTTGATATGACTCTGAATAATTATCCTAAGAAAACCTAACAGCTCCCCACCCATTTCTTTACTTAGGAAGATTTTCCTCCGTGTCATGATTTTACTCATGCTTAGAATCATAGAATTGTAGGGGTTGGAAGGGACCTCTGGAGATCATTGAGTCCAACCCCCCTGCCAGCTCAGGAACACCTAGGGCAGGTCACACAGGAGATTAGATTATAAAAACTGGCAAACTCAGAGAACAAACTGATTGTTAACATAAGGCAAGTATCGCAGTTTCACAAAGTCACTCCAAACACATAATTTTAGGGAAATCAATGCTAAAACACTTGATAAGACAACCCAAAGGACTCTCACTTTTATAAGATGTTTAATTTATTACTAAGATAATGCTAAAATAATTTCCTCTTAAGTGAAGTATTTGGTATTATAAATGGAACAACTGGAAATAGGGAAGTTGTTTCCAAAATATTTACTTCAAGACACCTGCAACTTCTCAAGTAATACAGAGTCAAGAATATGGCTCTGGTATCATAGAAAGCTCTGTAAATGTTTGAATTGAATTCATCACTGGAACCAGTAAAACCACCACAGTGGAGAACCAGTCTGTTTAAATACATATGAAACATTAAAAAAAAAAATCCCATAATATATAAAAATGAAGTCGTTGGCAGATATGCTAAGAATAAGCTAGAGCTAATTAAATAAAAAACACAGAGGGCTTGGAAGGGGCTCTGAGATCATATAGCACAATAGAACTCTGCCTACTTGACTTCTGCATATCTCCACAGATGGAGAATCCACAGCCTCTCTGGGAAATCTGCAGCAATATTTGGCCACCTTTGCAATAAAGTGGGGTTTTCTTGTTTTCAGATGGAATTGCCTGGTTTTTAATTTGCACACATTGCCTCTTGTCCTGTCACTGGCTACTGCTGAGGAGAAGCTGTCTTCCTCTTCTTCATTCCCCCACATTAGCTATTTATATACAGTGATAAGACCCTCCCTGAGCCTTCTTTTCTTGAGCCTGAAGAGTCCCAGCTCTCTCAGCCTCTCCTCTCATGAAAGATGCTCCAGTGCCTTTAATCCCTGTGCTAGACCCACTTCAGAAAGTCCATCTCTTCTTTGATGTTGTCTCATCAGTGCTGAGCAGAGGGGATAATATCTCCCCTGACCTGCTGGCAATGCTCTTCCAAATACAGCCCAGGATATCATTGGGGTATTTTTTTTGCCATGATGGTGCCATAATCAAGAGTAGCCTTGAAATGACATCAGTCAGCTCCCTCTGCAATTGTGGATGCAACCCATCAGGCCCCATCAACTTACAGAGCTCTGTCTTCCATCTAAAGTTGCCTGGGTGCAAAAGTCCAACAACAGTTACTTCAGTAGCACATGGGTCCCATGCCTTGTACTGATCATCTGTAAGCATGTGTACCCCGGACAGAGAAAGTCTGCTGGCCTCTTCTCTGTGCCCTTTTGCATGAAATGTTGTGTAAATTGCTGCACATCTATTGGCTGCTTTTGTTATCACTGCACAAACTGCTGCATCACCTGGATGTTATATAGTCCTCTTCCTGGCATGGGCTAAAAGGTGCTTGACCCTCCCTGATCAGCTAGGGGTCAGCTAGAACAAAGGCTAGACACTACATCAAGGACAGCTGATGGAGTTCATTAGAAGCTGCAAGAGCTACCCTTACTTCAGTCTTAACCAGCAGCAGGAGACACCTTTGGTTTCCTCAGAGGTTTCCCAGAACTGCTCAAATTCCAGAAAAAGTCCTGAGAAGCTCATGAAGATATCAAGACAATCTCAAAGAAGCAAAAAAATGCTGCACAAACACTGAGCATATCAGCTGTGTGCTGGGCCTGTCTCTTCTATACCAACTGAGAACACAAAATAACCATTTCTAGATTTTACAGTACAGCTGTCTAAAAAAGTTACTTTGATGCTTCACATTAATGGATTTTTGGAATTCATTCAAATATATTTTAAAAATTAAATAATTTTCAGAAATAATAGTATTTATTAAAAATGCATGAAGTTCAGGGAAAATTTCTGCTGAAATTCAGCATTAATTTCCAAACCCTTTAGAATTATATTTTGGAAATATAAATTTCACTTTACTGCATTTAAGAGAGTAAAGGCAGAGTCTGGAAAACTATATGCAGTATGTAATTATAAGTAGTAGAAATTTTTAAGAAAGTATAACAGCATGACAGAATTACCTGTAGACTTCAGAAAATTCTTTACATGGGCAGCTGAAGGACCTTAGTTTAATCTTTTCAAAAATAAGTAGAATGGTGATTTGATTACAGAGAAAAAAACCTTTAAATAGCTCTTTAATGTAAAGCAGACCTTAAAAAAAAGCAGTTGTTGGAGGCTTAAACTGTATCCCAGTGTAAAATAAAAAGCACATTTTGAAATGCAGGATTCACAACACTGGAACAAAGAAATCAAGGACACTTGTGAAGTCTCTGCTGTCGATGTCTTTCTAGTGGAAACTGTACGTCTGTGGAAGATATATCTAACTGAAGCACAGGAATACTGAGAAAAATAATAAAATCCTGCATAATCCAGGGAGCCAGGAAGATGGCGTAGTTGTCCACTGTCATTTAAATTTCATGCAATGCTAGGTTACCACCTCATCTTTCTATCTTTTGTTGGTCAGCAATATTGAACCAGGGACTTTTCTGAGTAACATCTACTTACCTTCTGAAGCTTCTGACGTCATTCTGAGCAGTGTTGTAATAGTATCAAGTTGCTGTGGCAGTGACACGCTGCTCTGAATGCCACAAGTCCACAAGAGGGACATTGGAAAATTATGTATGAATGCGGTGCCCACAGAATGGTCTTGTGTTTCTCATACAGGAATGAGGAAAAGGGAATGAGTAGCTGCTTCTACTGCCCCACTTCTCCCAGTAATCAGATCTTAAAACAAAGGCTCTTCCTTAGCAAGGTCTCATGTCTAACATAAACAACTTCACTAAAGGTGACAAAATTAAAAGTAGTATACAAAATCACTACTGGTAGAGCAAGGAGAAACACTCGCCTTTTGTAAGAACCACAATGGTGTGAGGACTCCTTGCACTCACAGGAAAACACAACACTGGCTAATGTGTGAGTGGAAGTGGGTACCATGACAAAAGGAGAAACAGAAGAGCAGTATATGCTGATATAAAAACTAAGTTCACTCAAGACATTGTCACAATAAAGATGACCTTTAAATGAGTTTTGTATATGTCTCAGGTTGGTTGAGGAATCAGATGTAAGTTCACTGTATGGTCTCTGGATATGGCTGGATTATTGTGCAGCTACTACTCTGCTCTGACCATTACTCTCCTCTTCTACAACCTCAATACAGATGCACCATGTATGATGAACTATTGAATGAACTGAAAATGCTAAGTAGTTTCTTTTGTATAGATACAGAAGCATGGCAATAAATGGAAAGCCAATTGCTTCCCTTTAGCTCACAGCTCCGTTCCTCCTTTTTTTATTGCTCTGCAAAGGAAACAAGCTATATATGCCTGGAGATCGTTATTTGTACTACCTTGTTGCTCATGAAGGTTGCTCTCTTCTCCTGCATAAGCCAGCTATATGCAGAATGAGAAGAGATAAAGAAGATGAGAGGAAAAGGTGTCACAGTAAGTGAAGAAAGAATGGGAACTAAGAAGTTTATTCGTGTGAACATAACCAATTCACTTGCTATATGCTAGACTATAAATGTGTTTGTTTAGCCAGAAAATAAATATTTATGCAGTTTCCTCCTATAGCAGCATGAACAAAGTAATCACATATGCATAAGAATTCAATTTTTATTTATCATCGCACTAGTTGTTCTCCATGACTGCACTATTTCAAATTTTTAGTGAGTTTGGAATTTTCTCCTAAGTACAGCAAAAAATAAAGCATGTATCCTGATATGGGATCCTTTAATGCTGCACAGATCTAGTCAAAGACCTTTCAGTGCTTCATTTCTCTCATTCTGAATGATCATTTTACAGTACATTTCTGTAAACATATCACATTAGTGTACACTGTTTTCTGCAAACTCTTTCGTCATTTGGGATAGCTGGAAAGCATCCAGGGAGACCAACTTGGACAAGAGACATTTCACACACTTCTGTCATCAATTTCCATTGCTGAATTATTTGCGTACCACCATTTAAACATGTAAGAACCTAAACTGCTCTTTGACGTGGGAGTAAGATCACAGCTCAGCATGATCACACAGTAGTAATACATCGGATCACCAAGCCACAGAAAATGACATATTTAATATTTCAATAATCATGAGTTAGCTCAAATGAAACCATGTAACTCTATCTACAGTGTATCCATTACACAAAAGCTGTTACCACTTTATTTGAAATAATTCACTGATCCCCTGTCACTCTTGAAACAAATAACCCACAGTCATCATCTAATGCTGTGATGTGAATTTATGCTTGCGAGCCAATTTCACATTTATGTCAAGAAGTGTTTTAAAGCTGGCATAACTTTGAACTATAAATCTGCAATTCAGTTAAACTTTATATTTAGTATAATTTTATATAATTACACTTAGTCTATTTCCATAATAACTATTTTATGTATTTTTACTATGTACTTTGTGATTCAGCTTATTCCTGTGAGGTGAAAGAAATACTGCTACTCAGATGTATTCCTGTTAGGAGGGGTACATTTGTTCAAGTTCCCTCTATCCTGAACACACAGAGGCAGGTGCCTGCTCTGGGACAGGGTCACATCTTTGGCATTTCTTAATAGTTCTAATATTAAACTCTTATCTTGGATGATATAATAAAATCCCACTTAAAGCACTCTGAAAATGAACATCTCAGGCCAATTCGAAGAGGGAAGAAATCCACTGCCATGGCTTTTTTTCTTTCTATCTCATTTTGTACTGTCGCTTACTAAGTTGTTAGCTCTGATATGAGCCTTCTACACATTTCTTTGAATTTTTGGCAATATCTACAATATGTACCATCAACACTGTTAATTTTCCTTGGTTCCTTTGCTTTAGTGTGTGTTGAGAGGTCTCTAACTTACACAATCATTGTCCTCTCAATTCCTTATTAATCTAAGATGAATTTTCAAAGAAGTTGAACACTTTAAAATGCTCCTGAGGTAAGTGCAAATTAAAACTTTGATTCTGTCAAGTACAATGCAAATTGAAAGTTTTTAAAAAAATAATGTTCTCAAAGTGTGGCATCCAAATTGAATAGATACTGTCAAATGCTTTGGAGGATTTCTTTCCTAATATGCTGCAGTTCCAGTCTGCAAAATGGGTACATGATGACATTTAGGTCTGAACTATATTGAAGAAAAATCATCAGTTAGTTACACACTCAGTATTATGCTTTAATCTTCAAAATATAGTCCATGACAAAACCAGTAATTTCATATAATGTGAAAAAATTGGAGGATCTGCTGAAAGTAGAACAGAGGAACATGACATCTATAATTAAATAAAAAGGAACATTTAATATCCATTAGATGTGCACTGTCCTGTTTATAATTAAACAGAGCAGAGATCTTCTTACAAACAGTATAGTGTTGTGTAATTAAATGTGCTAGAAATGCAATTGCACATGGAATTTGATTTAAGACTGCAAACTGTGCTACTAACTCTTGGGCGGGGGTGGCCAGCAGAACATCTCACTGGTAGAAAGATAAAGACAGATGCTGAGGCTCTACAGTCTGCTGTTCCTACTGTTTGGCTCAAAGGAACTGTGTACACAGCCAAGATTATAAAACAATCAGCACTCCTGTTTTTATAGATACTGGAGTGAGACAAAAGTTCAATTTTATGTGTGGATAAGAAATCTCCATGATGAATGCATCAATCCCCTAGTTCCCACTGAAAAATGGAAAAGAAAAGAAAAAAAATATTTCTGAATTCACTTATCTACTATTTTGTATAACACAGTTATTAACTTGGAATCTGCCTCAAGAAATGAAGAAGTTCAAAGTGTGACATCTCAAGCACAGTCATAACTTTCTAAAGAAATAATAAACTGTGTTTCTGGAGATTCAATACTCCACAGAAAAACACTCTGTAGAACTTAAATAATCTCAGCTTTGAAATTTTCATCTTCAATTTAAGTGAAATTTAGTACTATTTTAATGTAAAAAAAGCCCAACAAAACCATACCTTTTGGGCCTACACACCACTACTCATTTTGTTCAATAACTGGTCTTCTGTTATTATTTTTACTATTACTGGAATTATTAAACTGGCCTTTAATAAATAAATGTCGTTGACTTAAGATTAATGATGAGTAACACTATATCCTTCCACTTCAGAAAATTTAACTGAAATACTATATATCAAGATGCCTAAACAAACCGAGAATTACTGAAAGATCCAACTTCAAAACCACTTACTGGGCACAATTTAGTTCTTAAAAATATTGAAATGCTTGAGTCTGAGTATCTTCTCAAACTGTTAGGAGCAGACTGGATTACAAACTCTCAAAACTGAATTATTTCTTGCAGTATCATGATCATACATATTTGTTATCCGTTCTTTGGAACTACAAAATTCAGTAAGTCAGGGAAAACAAAAACATAACACTGAGAGAAACTCGTCAGTCATTTACTACATCATATTAAAATTCTGAACAACCAAAGGTTTATTTAATGTCCTGGGCATAATCTGTAACCTCATTTACTGTATCTCTCTCTGTATATATATATATATCTGCTCTGACTCTTGAATAGCAGTATCTACAAACCTGGGATCACTTGTACTGGTTTAATATTTTAGATAATGACCCTAGATGAATATTTTATATATCTTGGATTTTGCAAGGTATGGTCTGTCCCTGCAATACAATGAGAGCTTCAGAGCAATATTAATATTCTTTCACTTAAAATAACAGCAGAAATATGTTGCACAAATGACAATATCTACATCTGTGCTGCCAGTCATTAAAACACTTTAGATGGTTGAAATTGTTAAATCTCGTTCAACTGAAGAGAAACCTCAAATGTCAAAGCTCAGTTTGTTGTCAGCATGCTTCATACTCAGCTGCTACCTTTCCATTTTTTATTAGTGCTTAGAACGAATTCACACATCAAGGTCAGTTAGCACACTCACCAGTTGTTCACTGTTTACTCACCCTTTGGCCTTCTTTGCCAGGTGGACCTTGGGGACCTTCCAGCCCTGGCAAACCCTGAAAATACAAACATTAAACAAATATAACATTCGGTGTTATTTTCATCCTCTATTATTCTATAGAAGTAAGACTAAGCCAAAGAACCAGATGTCAAGATGAAGCATGTATTTCTAATAATAAAAATAGTTTATTCATAATGACTTATTTCAGGATAATGTTCTATTCAGGTGTGAGGGAAAAAAAGCAAACAGTAATTATTAACTGCATTCCCCTATATAAAGGCTGAATTATTTGGAAAAGAAAAGTTAATCCAGCACCACATAAGCATAGTTAGAGTTAACTATGGCATTATATGAAAAGTGATTTATCTTAAGTTAGGATGTCATAAGAAAAAATAATAACTTATTTTAAATGAATGGCAACTTACTCTACAACTCAGTTTCAAATATAGGCATAGAAGGGGGAGGGGAAGGGAAGGAAGGGGAGGGAAATGGGACTAAATATAGCAGAAGGCCTTATGCTCGCTGTGTTGTAAGAACCAGCCCTGTGCAGCTTCCTCTGTGTGCCTGGCTCCGCTTTTCCAAACCCTTCAGAGCCACTTCTCCCTCCCTCTCCCCTGACCAGGCACAGGAGCTTTGGGTGTTTGGGATATATCCTCGACTGAGAGCCTACTTTCTGAAGGCTGATGCAGGGATCTTTACAGTCACAGACACCATCACAAACTGTTTCATATGCTTAGGGGCTTTAATTTTATATCTCATTAATGTATGATATAATCACAAAGCCTTCAAATAACAGCTCTGTACTAAGAACAGTGCCCTACTCCCTTTACTTTATGAGTCACATTAGAATACAATTTAAGAAAAAAATACTTCAAGGAAGCTATCCAATTTCCATTATTGCAACAAGAAATATGAAATCAGTTTTTATGTAATCAGCAAAGAGCACTAGAATAGTTCTACTTTGTATAATTAAAAAATAAAGTCTTGAATATAATATTGCATATTCTTACAGGGTATAACAAAATTAAAGAACTTAAATTTCATTTTTTAAGAGTTTGAAATTTAAAAATGTTAAATTATCAACCATTTAAATTACTCAGACTCAGGTATTGCTTCAGCTTGAGTTTTATCCTTGGTGAAATTCTGAACTTTAGAATCAGTTACACATCTACTGACCCAATAAGGGTAAACTGTGGCCTGCTGAGAATCATGTTTTTGAAAAGTGTCCAGATTTCCAGAAATGAATTAAGAAAGTTCATTTATGATCTCCAATTCCAAAGATAAACTTGAGAAGGTAAGTGGGCATGCCAAAACTGCTAGCTGTCTTCAAGTGATGTTTTAAGTTCATTAGCATGAAGTCTAACTTCAATCTTAAATGGAACTATTCAGTCCAAGAGTTTTTCTATTTCTGTAATTACTTTCAAACATTAGACCCAGAAGAGTACCTCAGTCAGTATTTCACTATGGGATATTTCTCCTTTCCCTGCAGTTTATAATGTAAACAAGGTAAGATTTAGGGTCTTTTACAAAACAGATGCAACCCATTTCCATATTTCCCCAAAAGTTTATGGAACTAGAATATGCATGACGATGTTATATCCATCAAATAAATTATAGTAAGTTAATTACAGTGCAGTTATGCAGCTTATACATGCACAAGCCCATAAAGCAGCTTGTCAATATGACCTCTAAACTTTCTCTACCTTTTCCAGATAGAGAATTCTGTCTGTCCAACTGTTAGCAATATTCTACCTTTGTACGGAATTTCTGGGAATTCAGGAAGAGGTGGAATTCTGTTTGTTAATATTTCATTTCTAGTGACAACTTTATGCAGTGGAATGAGATGTAATGCCTGCTTTATGGAGGAGGAAATGCTTAGCCTCACATTTTTTACAATAAGCCTCCAAGGGAACACGAACTACAGAAGAATGCAACTGCACAATAATGATAATTAATAGGCAACATTTTTGTCCAAGTCCTACTTTTATTCTTTTTCTTCTCTCTACAATATTATTGTCAAGAAAAAGGAACCAGATAAGGAGGTTTATCTTCGAGGAAAGGGAGGAGAGCAGCTTACAATTAGTAACTAGGCAGGGAGGACTACCCTGTACAAGGAGCCACATCCTGACATTGAAACTGAGGTAAAAGTTCACACTAGCTTCAGTGGGATCTTCAGTTTAAAAAGTGATAGGACAACATGGGCCATGTTAACTACCATGGCTGTAAAACTGCAATAACTTGGCAACAGTAATGATTTAGCAATATTATTCCTGTTCAGCATTCACTGAATGAGATCCTGGAAAAAGAGCTGAAGAAACCTGCAGGAGGAATAAAAGAGAAAACTTCTCTACAGTGAAATCTGTGTAATGGGAAGAATAAAACATCCTTTGTTGAACTCCTATAAAACTTGGCAATGAATGTAATAGTTTAGCACAGAAAATAAGTATGGATTGGTAGGAAGGCAGATCAAAGGATATACTTAGGTCCTATTTCTACTTAACTTCTGGAGATTTCTCTCTTTAGAGATCAAAGGTCAGATTCTTGACTCACTGAAATCACGGATGGCACAGTGGGTAGACAAACCCCTCCAAAATAGTCCACCACCTCAGACAGAAAGGGACAGAATAATGACAATAAATACATGTGGCCTCACAGGATGTTCCGTGGATTGTGTTGAAAACATTAATGTCAGAAGGCCTATTTTACATGTACCTTCTCTCCATGTAAACAACATCCAAAGCAATTAAAATGATTCACTATGTGTCACCCTGAAAGTCTTGCACTGGCAGAAGGATGGGTATGGTGATGAGGAAAAGGAGATAGAGCAATAGCACAAGGCAGAGAGATTTAAGAGGAGCCTATTCCTATGGTATCCGACTGTCAGGAAAACAATGCATCCTTACAGATGGCCTAATATGCACAGGATTTTCCTGAATCTGCCAGGATCTCCCTTCTACCTCCTTCATGGAGAAGTGAACTAAAATAACATATATAGCTTTCAGGGCCTGTCTGGTCCATGACAGGTACAAGCCCCAAACTGGTCTAGAAACACCTAGTGGTAATAGGTCACTTTTGGTAATAGTTCACTTAGTGGTAATAGGCAATAGGTCACTTTTTAATCATTTGAATATGTGAGCTTTTGTTATGATAAAACTTACTACTTTAAAAAGACCCATCTGTAATTGACATGTTTTGGCTAAGCAATTTGTAAAAAATATGTCTGTGAATAGAAAGATATAGCTCTACTGAAACAAAATCAACACTTAAACCTTTTCACAAGCAAATTGGTGGGCAATTTCCACTGCAGGGGCTTGACCTAGGTCTTCAACACACAGTTTTCACCAGGATAAAGAAAACTGTCACACTGTATATGAACTATATATACAATGTGTCAAGTAGCACAGAATCACACAAATCAACAGTCAGGTAAAAAGTGACCACGGATTTCTAAATTTCTGACATAAGATCTCAGTAAAGAGCCAGCGCCTCACTGACTTGAAGAGAATTCCCCAGCCACCCAAATACTGCTCATGGGATGGACGGCACTGCTGTGAGTGCACTCATGCAAGAATGTCCCAGCATCACAGACAGGATGCATCAAGGTGCAGATCATTACATCTTAAATTTGTCTACTTATCTGGAGGTATTAGCGGGTGACAAGTTCTAGTGCAGGTCATGATTGTCAATGTGATTCTTCTAAGGATATTTTCCTCTTTGGACTATTAGTACCATATTGAGGGAAAATGAGTGGCTTCCTGTCATGGAAGAATGGCCTACTGCCCTCAGCAATCAAAGAAGCTGAAATATAAATACCTTCCCTGCAGTTAACATGGCTACAGCATTGGTTTTCCAGACATCTTCAAGCCAGTTTACTTGTTGCAACTTTCCTGCTGCCATACCTTGAAGCCCAAACAGGAGGGTGGGTGAGCAAGACAGTGATCTTAAAATATGACTATGATGGTTTCCTCTTCTTGTCCACAAGAATGCCCATCACTACCCACATGGAAACCCACAGAGCCTGCAGACACACCTCATTGTTACAAAATTTTGCTAGAATGAGAAAAATGGCACAGGAAAATCACAGATTTCTTCTTGTATTATGGTTTAGTGAGGGAAATTGGACTACCAATTATCTCAAATGCCTCTGTCTTCAACATTTCCAAACATGACCTGGTCTTATGCACATCCTTAATTAAGTAAGTCAAGATGGCAAGCTGAAAGATTTGTACCCCATGTTTGGCCTCTTATTGCTACTGCAGTAATCATACTGTTTTGTTCAGGAGTGCAAAGTGGAATAGGCCATGATTTTGCTTTCAAAACCACTGCAATTCCATTTATTTTTGTGGGAAAGAAGATGGCATTTATGAGAAGTATTTTAGCATGCCAGAAAACGTGATCAGCTATATTTTCATGATAATTTATTACTGAAGCAAACAGAAAATATGTTCCTCACTGATCTCATTATGGCTTGGGTTTGCTCATTTCTGTAGCTGTTTCTGGTGACTTAACTTGAAATCTACTTTGCTTCAGAGACAGTAATTTCAAAAGGGAGACTGGAAGAGTAATTTCACACAAGTTCACACTTTATGAGACTAGTACTTTTAATAGATATGGGTCTATTTCCTCAACAACAAAAAAAAGTGCCATTTAAAATCATGAGGAGCAATTTGAAATGATTCTTTATAGTGATGTCTACTGCATATGGGACTGTTCTCAAATGATTCTTTTAATGAAGGACATATAAATCACATTCATGCCAATTTAGCAGACTGCAAATTTTTGTAAAACAAATTTTCTATGATGCTGACATCAATCTTCACTTGCACCCTCAGTATCAGTATTACTGAATAAAGAAGATAAAACACAGACTGAAACTGCTAAAACATCTTCTATTTCACTAAAAGGGTAATCTTAATAGGATCTATTTCCATACTTAAAAAGCATTTGTTAAAGAAAAGTATATTTGCAAGCTATAATGTGAGAGCTAAAGATCTCTCATGCAAAATAACTGAATAGTTCAGTATTTTCACAAAATGAATACATCTCCATTAAAAAAGCTCAAGCAGAAAAAATTCAGATTTTTCTTGGAGAGATGTATATATGAGAAGAAGAGGTTTAGAATAAAAATAGAATTTTCTGTCTATACTTTATTTCACTACAATTGCTCTCCTTTATGTCATTACATGAAAAGAGAGGATAGTATTAGTTGAGATGCTTACTAATGGGATATGTGTGCTCCCTTCTTAAGTAATACAAGTTATTCAGGTGACTTATTTTTTTCCACTGTGAGACATGAAAGGAATAAAGTGAAGAAGTCGAGACAACCAAAAATTGGCACATGACTTTTCAGGAAGAATCATCCAAAATACTGCTGTCCATTACAACAGCAAGAACACTGGGATATCCAAACGTCTCTTCTTCAGAATTCCGTATACATGCCAAACAATGACACTATGACTTAAGTACTGCATCAAATTAATTTCTGAAACTCCTAGGCAGCACTGCCAAAAGTGAATTTTAGATTTACAGGAATAACTGCTCAAGCTCTGAGAGGAAAGCTGCGTAATCTGTTGCTGATGTTTGTTTAGGAAGGGGAGAGCCAAAAGCGACAGCAGAGCTTGCCTGGGCCTGAATCTGCAGCTTCCTCTTGCAGCCACCTCCGCGCCACACTTGTGCACCAGCTTCCTTCGGCTCGAGTTCACCAGACCCAGGAGCCAACATTCCAACTATCTGTTTAGTAAGCAAGTCTTGGGGACTTCTGTCTGTGACTGACTTAAGCCTCGGCTTCTGCGTAAACACTTGGTGCCATCTGGATGACTATTTTATAACTCCTGAAAGGGATAGGTCCACAGGAACGGACGGACGGACGCTCGTTTTCCTCAGGAACTAAAAGCAGCGTATCAAGTGTCAAGAGGAATAGTTATCATATATTTTACAAGGGATGGCTGCGCTACCTTCCCTCACCTGTCACTCCTCTGACACGGCATGCACAGGCTTAAGCTGGGGATACCAGAGCGGGCAAGCTGTGGAGCCAGCTGTGCCCCTGCAGAAAACAGTCCCCAGCTTCTGCCACTAAATTCCACATTTTGACAAAACCGCACAACCGAGCAATATAATTCCTCCTGTTTATTCTCTGAAGGGTCCTCAGCCACAGTACAATTTATGAAGGAACTTAAAATTCTAAAGACTAAACATATACCTGCATAAAGTAGGCATAATTAGGGAGAGAAGTTCAAAATATATTTCCAGCATGCATTATAACACTCTTGAAAAATACTAAAGAAAAGAGACGTCTAGAACTTGCAGAGCAATTTAGAATGAACATACCAGAGAAATTAAAGACTGCATAAAGAAAAGATGAGAAGCAATCATGACTTTGGACTACTCCCATAAAACTAGCACCATAACTATGGAGACAAAATAAATACATATATCTTGACTTGTGCGTTGTTAACCAACTCCATGGAAACACAGAAAAACTGTACATCCTTAATAAAAGTGCATAAATGTGCACATATATGTCAAAGTTAATAATCTGAGCCACTAAAATCTGGTTGTATGAATAATGCATGAAACGAATATACTTAAAACTACTGAAATTACTAATTTTATAAGGATTCTACATAAAGCCTATACATTTCCATTTCAAACTCTCAATCATATTTGCATCTTAAAAAAGCAATGGTATATTTTCCCCTGTTTTACAGTTTGATATACACTCATCTACCTGATAGTTGTTACTGCCGTTAGGTGTTTATGAATTCTGCCATACATGCTGCCTCTGACTTTCCCTCATTGCTTACAGAGTCTATAATGGCTATATCTGTCAGTTGAACCCTTTTAAAAACACAGCTTTTTCCTTCAAGTACCAGTAACTTCATTATCTTGTGCATTTTTTTCATGTTGGAGGGCAGAGCACACTTACTGTGCTTCTGAGCAGCATGGGATGCCTGAACACTTTTAGACACAAGGTCACTGACACTTCTTAGATTTTCGCAGGTACTGGTAGCACAGACAAATTAAAAAAACACAAGACTTTGTGCTACTTATTGCAGTAGGTTGAAAGACCACCAACAAGCGGTTTGGGAATGACTGCAGTGAGGCAGTTTCAGCCTTTTGCCACCTTCAGGCTCCCCATGCAAAGGGCAGGTCCACGGTGCAGGTCCGTGTGTGGGGAGAATGCTCTGTCACTGCACAACACTGCTGATGCTCCAGTTTATACTGAGACCAGCATATATAGCAGACTTTTGCCAGCTTATTCCACTGGTGTATGATTTCTATTGAAATACATAGGAATGGAAGAGCTTCACAGGGCAGCAAAGCCCTGTAATGTTATCATTTCCCACCTGTCTCAACATGCAATCACACTGGGGCAGAAGGTCAATGACCCAGGGCCAGTCATCCAGCTTGAGCAAAACCAAGTCCCTTTCAAATATTCCATCCCTCCCTGTCCAAATGCATTTTGGACTTAACTTTAACAGTGTGTCATTATTTTCACTCCTTTTCCATCTCCTGAATTATTAAAAATAAATAATTTTTTTTTCACATAAAAAAACAAGACAAGAAAAATGACTATAAGTAGAGGATAAATTTATGACATTATGCATGAGTTCCAAATGAACGGAACATTTTAAAACTCTGCTTTAACAGGTTCATAACTGAAACACCGAGGTCACATTTGAACTGTAACAGCATGAATGGTCCTAACATAGTAAGTTCTCATTCAGTGACACATGAACCTTGATATTATCTGGCCTACTACTTATTCACAGCAAGATACGACATCATCTTTTTATGATTATATATCCAAAAAATCATGGCCACAGAGAAGTCACACAAATAAAACAACTCTGAAGACAGGATTTTCCCTAAGCCACCACCATTCATGTCATTCATTTTCTTTTAGCTCTTGCCAACAGAAACGCATTACTATTTACAGTGCTGGAGAGAGAAAGCCTTCCTGCTGTGCCATATATTACAGCAGTGCTATAATCTGTCTTCAAACTGCTAAACCAATTCACACTCACTCTAGTCTCTTCTCTCAGTCAGTCACCACAGAAAAAAATGTTTCAGTACGCTAGCTAGTAACATCCCTTTGAAAACTTGTGTCTGCTTTCTTAAAATTTAAATATTTCCTTTTTAAAAGTGCGAAGAAAGCCATCAGTGGATGCACCAACGCAGAGACATCTGTCCCTGCCTGAGTTAACTGAACTGAAATATTTGCACAGCATTTTATAACCAAAGAAATGTAATTCTTTGACAGTCCATTTTATGAAAGTGAATCACTTGAGGTACAGAAGAAGTTTGGTCAATTTGAAAGCAGCTTCTGATTTTCAGTATCATACTGCTAACCTTGGAGTATAACTCTTAGGAAAGCTAAGTGTCTACAACTGTAATTGAAGAGAATGGATGCTGTCTCCAAGAATCTATCCATCTACTGCAGTAGCAATCCTAGAATCAAGGTTTACTAAAAATATTTCACTGTTAACTCTTTCAACACACATTTTGACTGGATAGTTAAGAACCAAAGGACAAAATTGTCCCTGTTTATCTCTAGCAAGACACAAATGGCAGCAAACAGATATTGAAGTTGTGACACAGTACTAATTTATTTCCAGAAAATCAAGATAATGGAGATTTAGATTTCCTAATTCAAAAACAAGTACCATGAAACATGGCAACTTAATTTTGGAACCTTAGAGTAGGATTTATTTTTATGGTTACATCCTTCAATGTTTGTCAGTTCTGATGGAGATCCTTGTTGCTATGGTTTTGGAAATGAAAAGAGTGAAAAGACGATGTATACTCATTTACAGTATGAATGATAGTTCTTATGAAGCTTCTTAGGATTACAGGGATAATATGAATAGTGTAGTAGTTCATAACACTGCATCTGGGGGAAGCGTTATTCATGTTGTGGAACTACAGCCTGGGAATTTGGGAGCTTTTGTCTTTGTTTTCATTTTTGCCACACTCTGTTTGCACCATTCTCAATGGTTTTTACCCAAATGTATTGCCCTTAATGTAAGGCCTCATTTAAGTCTGTGAGCAAAATCACTTGGATTCAGACAGAATTTATTACACTTATGAAGCAAAATTTGCCCTGGAGAGTTGGAAACGTTTCTCTTAAGGCTTCATATATGCTTGGTGCACAGATCACTGCAAGGAAATTCAAAACATCTTCCACCATCTCTATGGAACTATCTAGCCAGAATATAACTAACATGCAGGTCAATTCTCTTTTCTTGTGCACAGGTATGTACCAGATCCCCACAAAGAAACTGTTAAACACATACTCGAGAAGTCTGTCCTTGATACTTGAAAGACAGCTAATCGTCATGTCTAACCTCACAAATTCTTTTTTACTGCTAAATTACAGTAAAGGAAATAAATGAATCAACAACAAATATCAAGCTGGACATGCTGGCAAGCAGAGGAGATGAAATTACCTGAAAGCCAGGGGAACATATCTATCTATACATGTGTGTATGTGTGTTTTTGCATGCGTGACTGTGAGTGAGCAGGTGTGCACTGGCAACTGGAGTGGGGCTGTGGGCCGTGAGCCTCAGGAGGGTTGAATGTCCAGGTGCCAGTAACTGGAGAAACCAAAAGCAGGGGCATCTACCTTAGGCTGTGTGTCAGCTCAGCTACCAGAGGGATGCACATTGTGTATACATATGTATTTCCCAGTACCTGACCATCATCATGATCAGCCAGAGAGGGCAACAGGATGAGGCTGATTGTGATGCTTGTGCTTGTGGGAGTGCTGAGTGTGTCCATCTGTGCTGTCCTGTATGGCCAAACCTGTCTATATGTGTTGTATGCATGTTTGTGTCCCCACTGGTAATGCATACTCAGCCCTGCTGTCAGTTGGACCTGAGGACAAGGAGCTGCAGTAGCCTCACATCTATCTGGCTGTTGGATGTGTCCCTACATTCTTAACTGTCTGAAAATAGGGTCCTGTGTGTCAAATTTGAGCATATGCATGCTATATATAGAATACTGTATCATACATAGGGCATTGCACTCATAAGTAATTAATAAAATAACCTGACAACAGAATATTGAAAATATCTCTAGAAGCATTAACTAGTTTTGTATATTTTTACTGAAAAATGTTTTTTACTAAAAACAACAAGAGAATTCTTTCACTTTAACCAGCCTATACTATCTACACACAGAACAAAACCCCCCAATATTCATGTTTAGCATTTGGTGGGAAACCGGATGTTTTAAATATGTTTATCTTACTTGTAAATTCCCTTCTCCCTGCTTCACAAATCATATAGAAAATGCAGAGGCATTCTAAAGAGAGTGCCTTGGTTCTTAAGTTTAGTAATGAAAGTATTTACATTGCAAATAAGCTAAAACCAGCAACATTTTTAGTCATTTTCTTTCATCTGTTTTTGTCTTATGTGTACTTACACTTAAGGCAGCTGGTCCTGGAGGTCCTGCATCTCCCTGTTTAAAACAGTAGAGTAAGTAAATCAGCAATTTCTTTAGTTATACATATTTAACCTCTAGGCATTTCAGAGGATATGCACCACTGCAGAAGTAAATTCAGTGTAATCATCAAACATTCTCTGATTATGAAATACGTAAGTAAAGCAATATTACTTTACAGTAATAGTATAAATGTACACAGTTCACCACAGGTTAAATGAAAAAAAAAAAAGGCAAGCCTCTGCATAAATGAATCACATCTTCAAGAAAAGCAATCCTTCAAACCCCATTTGCATATGTTAAATTACAAGCTGCCGTTTACATGCACAAGGTGGCCATTGAAGTCAGTGTGACAGCTCACATATGTAAAGACATCTGACTGTGTAAAATGTTAACAGAATTAGGTCACTGAGGTACAAATCAGGCTGTGAGACCTTCATGTTCACTTCACAGAAGCAAATCAGAGCACCCAGAAAGCAATTCAGAACATCGAATTTAGGCTCCTGCTCTGAATTCCTTTCAAAATTTATTGTAATAAAGAGCACTTGTCTTTCATATTTACAGTTAGATTGTACTCAGATTCTTCAACCCTTAAGCTACACAAATGGCAGCAGTGGGTGTTTGTCACGCTTACTTACAAGCAATGTGCTCAATATTGAAGAAATAACATACATGCTCACATATGCATAAAATTTACAGATAAAAAAATACCTTTTCTCCTTTAGGACCAGCCACACCAGGACTACCAGGGTCACCTTTTAGTCCCTGGGCAAAGAAGAAAAATGCATATTTGTTGTTATCTGTGGATAGTGTTGGACAAAATCCTGTAGAGCTGTGAATGACTATATACTAACCAACTAAGCCTTAAAACATTATTATGAGTACTACTATTTCATAACTCTTTATTTTCATTATTTTGTGAACACACGAACATCTACTGAAGACTGCATGTGCCTTGAACACATAATTAAGCACACGAAGCCAAACTATCTACTTGATTATGCCCCATATGGCAAGTAGTGTGTAGAAATGCAAAGTTCCTTTGCAGTCCCAGAAGGTCTGTGTCTTGTGTGGCTTACAAAATGGAATACTAGAGAAAGTACTAGTACATTCACTTAATCTCTGCTAAAATTGGGAAGAAGTGGACAGATCTGTGGATTCTATGGTTCAGGTAGCAATGCTGAGCTGGTGGGCAACAGCAGCATACAGATCAGAGCTGCTGCACATTCTGCAACACTGTGATATCTACCAATGTTTGAAAAGGTAATTAGAGAAATAATCAAGTCCTTCCATCCTACCTCCCCTCCTTAGTTCTCTCTTCAGTTGGAGAAGAAGATAATACCACCTAGTCTTAAACTGCAATTTCACAGTTGCAGAATCATACAATGGTTTGGCTGGGAAGGGACCTTTAAAAAGTCATCCAGTCCAATTCCCCTGCAATGAGCAGAGACATCTTCACCTAGTTTAGGTTGCTTAGAGCCCTGTCCAAGTTGATCTTGAGTGTTTCCAGGGACAGGGCATCCACAACGTCTCTGGGAAACCTGTTACAGTGTTTCACCATCCAGTCGTAAAAAATTTCCTCCTTCTATTTAGTCTGAACCTACCCTCTACAATATCTACAATACAGCTCTTCCACTAACATGTCTCACCAGAAGCACACTCCCCCCCCCCCCCCCCCCCCCCCCCATTCCACCACCCCACACACCAGGTCTTTCTTTTTCTTTTCTTTGTCCCAATCAGTCAG
>JANIJG010014880.1:134813-162689 GCA_024611175.1 Megaceryle torquata
TAATATATATATAATAAAATTTAAAAATATATTAAAACATATTAAAAACTAAGGTTTATTACTGGGCATGTCTATAGTATTAGCTCAGATATAAGTTTGAATGTGAACTCAGTGATCAGGATTATCCAGTATTTTTAGACACAGATTCATGCTGTATTTCAAATATGGACAAAATCAATTAACTAGGTAGGTAGTAAAATCTAGCAGAGAAAAATAGTGCAATTTTAAATAAAAATTTCTATCACGCAAGACACATGGCACAGTGAGTGACCCATGGCTCTCACCCAGGAATGACGAACAGTCCAAGTATTTGCCTTTCCAGAAACCAAGGCTCCAGGCCTAGCTATACCCTGCCCTCAGAAATGCCTTCTTTTTTTCAGAAGATTATCCAAACAGGAATGAGTCTTATTTATATTCTGTTGGTTTAATTCTCATACTTGTTTCAGTTTATCTCATGAGCCCTCAGCAGAAATATCATGGAAACTACCACATCCTTACCCACAGCTCTCCTGTCCAACCTGAAGCCCTAATAAGTCATATCTTACCTGAATGCATCTCTTTTTCTTGCCCCATCATCTTGTGGATCTTAACTCTCCAAGTATACACATTTTCTAAATCTGTCACTTCTTACATAAATTCTAAATTTTGTTGCTTAAACATCCCCCTGAAATTTGTAACTTGACTGTTTCATTATCATTCAGTTTACCTCTCTTCCATGAATGCCTTCAGGTCCTGGTTCTCCTTTATCTCCTTTTTCACCCTAAAAGAATGAATATTTATTTTATTATATATAGAAGACAAATACTAACACATGACACTTTTTAACATGAATTTTTTTTAGGATTCTGGTCTGTTCTATATGAAGTACTACATATACATTGCTGGCTGCACAAGCAAAACTATTTCTTATGTTCCAACAGAAATTCTTTCCGCAAAAATGCATCTGAAAAACATCTAGTGCTCTGACAGCTACAGTTCTCTGTACTTCACAGTGCCACTGAACATCCATAAAGACTCACCATGGAAAAATATTCTTGGTTCTCACAGTTCTCCAAGAAAATGGTGGTAAACCAGAAATTTACACTGGGGAACAGTTTTCCTTTTGAAAATCTTCACATCGACATTAAATTAATTGCTTTCGTTCTGAGACTGTTGTTTAATAAGCAATTCTTGCTTTAAATATCTGATAACAGAACTGTCCTCAACATTATAATCTGTCTTTGACTCATACTGGTATATGGGTCACTGACTGCATTTGAAAAATGGAAATAATTCTTGTTTCTCACAAGTAGGAATATGAACAACATTATGACTCAAAAGAAAAACATGGTATGAAGGTTCCTTCAGAATAACTATACAGGCTGGTTCTTGTGTTTGCACATGAAACGCTGACTACAAAACACAATCATTTGCAGGATACATAAAAGGATTTAGTTCTATATTACCTCTAACTAACATGTTATTCTAGTTAACACATATTTCATCAAAGTGAACAAAATACACCTGCTTAAGAAGCATAACTGAAGCATTCTGTCTTCCAGAACCAACAAATCTAAACAGCTCTATTATTGCATTTCAGTCACTAGAATAAGATTTGCCAAATCATAAAAGTCAGGTATTGCTGATAAAAGCACAAGGACTGACTTTACTACAGTCCAAGCTCTTTATAGCAACCAAAGAAAGTGAACAGCCCTGCACTGAAGGTCCATTATCTCCAGGGGACTACATTTGTCTGAGCAGAACCTATTCATTATGTCAGCATCATCTTCATAATTCTGTTAGGTAAATGGTATTGATTGAACTGAGATCATTCAGCTAATTCTATTTGTGACACAGCCCTGATTCAGAGCTATTCCTCTAGTGGAGATGACAGAGGGCATTTCATCTAATAATCAGTTTTGCATAATGACTTTGTATGAGCTTTATCAACTGAAGCCTACTAACAAATTAGCAACAGCAACCTGTGAATTTAATAATCCCATGCACAAGATGGCTTTGCTAGTTCATTGTTTCCATTTTAATACATTTTGTTGATAACAAACCCAATGCTACGCATTAGCCTGAATCCTACCATTAAGATTTTTTCCTCAAGTATTGCCCTTCATGCTTGTCAAAAAAAAAAAAAAAAAATTAAACCAGATAAATCTATGCATTTATTGTGAAAGCTGAAACAACACTAGACAGTTATAAGAATTTAACACTGCTTATTTTAGTATGTTTAAACTAAAGTCCTCTTTGTTCTATGGATTAAGTCATTGGTTGAGACAGTAACATTTTTTAAACTGATAGTGAAAGAAAAACAATTGGAGCCCCAAACTTATCATTAATTTTTAAATAGTTCACTTAAACTTTTAGAAAAAACTGCAGAAGTGACATTTTACTTTTCACCACAGTGGTACACTGGTTATTTAATACTGCTTTCAGAATCTTTCAACTAGTATCACACTGCTAAAATATTGCAACAGCTACAAAGGCACAATCATGTATTTGACATATCCGAATTTATTTCTAGAAGATTTAAAAATAATTCCAATTTGTGGAGATGGTTCTCTTCTGTCATTTATCTGCTTTCATCCTTTAAGAGAAAAAGATCTCAATATGTGCAGATTTGCTTCAGAAGTGGTAGCATTCTGTAAATTCCTCGATGTATAGATGGAAATCTAAGGTAAAAGAAGCTTGTCACAATTTGTTATGCAGCATCTACAACATACACTTAAAAATTTCGAGCCTAAGCCAAAAGACAACTCTCCTCTCACCCTTCTTTATCATTTGCCTTGATGTTAGATGAGTAGCATGTGTTGGAGACCACGCCTTTTTCTTCTACAACAGGCAGACAGTAACTTTAAAATTTCGGTAGGCAGTTCTAGGCACATAGACATGTGGTTGGTCAATGCAAAGAAGAACTAAAACTCCCTTCCTTATGATTTACAAGATATTTAGATTTAAGATGTTTGTCAGTTTCTTAGACAAAATGACAAAAAGCCCCCCCTGTTAACGAGCGTCAGACCTCTGCCGAGTCCCGAGAGCTATGGGCTTTCTGCCAGGTATGCCATTTTACTATGAACATATTCTGATTTTTTAATGGAGTAAGTGATTTGTCCTCGCCGCGCCTGTCGTGTGGAATGTCCATGTCCTCTGTAAAGCCAGAATTCAAACCAAACAAAGGTCCAATTTTTACAATTTATTCTCATGAGAACTGAGCCAAGTCACGCTTGTCTCTGCCTTTATGGAACACACTATACTGCCTAATTAACAGCTTCAAATCTAGCCAATTTGCAGAATCACTGAAGCCACTCTGCAATATAGGGGATGCTGTTAATAACCAACATTGTGGCTTACTTCACAGATTAACAGAAAAGAGAGAAAAATGTGTTAGTGACACTTTATATCTAATGTTCCTGCCTGCTTATATTCAGATGAAACAATTAAAGACTATTTATTGCAAAAACAGGATGACAAAACTAAGTGCCATGCCTTGTTTATTAGTTAACTAAAACTAATCCAATATAACACTGAATTATCTGCATTTCTTTGGACACACTCTGCTTTCAATTACACCAATGGAACAAGCTGATGGGGTTGCTCTGGTATAACTGCTGGGAGGCATTAGGTCTGTTGTGTGCAATAGCGGACACAGTGAATTCAGTGGTAACGTTCATTAATTAGAGCCAGGGCTTCACTCATGGCGTCTGCAAGCTTAAAGTACCAGCTGTCAACTCACTTGTCCACTTTAAGGCTGCCTCATTTTCCTTGCATGATATTTTCTCCTTATTATGAAGGCAAAGTGATATATTTATAAATAGAATTCATTCATACCAAAAAAATGACCAAAAAAGGTAAAGTTTTTTTTTTCAGCACTGACCTGTTAATGATACTAATCAGGAATTCCTGATATCCTTCGTTCCAAGCATTTTAAAGTACCATTGTTAACAATAGCTGAAATACCTTTCAAAGTACATGAGCTATACAGTATCACTAACCCAGTATGGATACCTTATAATTTTTACACTCTGAAACTCTGTGATTTTACCCTACATATCTTTAAGATATTTAAGGATTGTTGTTTTTTAAAATGCTCTTCTGTATTTTGCTACAGCTCTGTCTCAGCAGAATTCCCTATGTGAATTTTCTTTTCTTGTGATCATTTCTCCACAGCTTCTTTTAAAATGAACCCAGCTCATAGTAATGGTTATTGATTTTTCCTAAAGAAGTTATGAATTTAAAAAAATCAGCATCTTCAGTTAAAAAAAAAACCAAAACCAACCAAACAACAAAACCAACCCTATGGCTCTTTCTGGTTTTGCTGATAGATGTCTGGCGAAGTGGGGTTATGAAGGGCACTGTGTCAATAACATTCTTATTGACTGGCTGTAACCCTTTTGCTGAATGTGGGATAGCTTCAGGAAAGTGGCAGCACTCGGGGTCAAGCACCTCAGGACTGCTGAGACACTCTACCATTTAAAAGGAGTGAAAATCAAAGCAGACTAATGATCTTGTCTCAGTTCAGACTGGGAAAAACTATGCAAGGAAACTGAAGAGCGACACAAGAATCTTACTTCCAAATAGGCTGTAATCCTGAATCACATAAGACTATTACCTAAGCAGGATCAGAAAGAGCACAAAACATCACAGAAACAAACTTATGTTTCTAGTAAACTCAAATCAACAGAGATGACTATCTGTAAGCGTGTCACTATGATGACTGTGCCTTCCCAAACCCACCTACTTAGGATATGCTGAGACAGCAAGAAAGCTGGTGATCACAAAGCTTCATAGGCAACAGGAATTAATGGACCTCAGTAGATACATTTACAAGAAACTGTGACCAAAACACTTCCAATTCCAAATTGTGCCATCACAGTCTTGTGAAAAAGCCCCAGACAACAGTTGTCATTCCTGACCAACCCAAATAACATGCCAGGAGAAAGATCTTTCCTTACTGCTTCTCTTACATAAACTGAGAAATACTGAAGACATTAATACTGGAGAACTACCACTTAGTGTCACACATCGTGTTTCCAAGCAAACTTTAAGCATTTCTAAGCCAGGGAGCCTATATAAAGGCAAACTACCATCTCATCCATGTCCAAAATCTCAGGCTCAGAATGATCTGAAGCAAGGCCAGCCCATGGCTCCAAAACTGAACTAATGAATCGCCCTTTCCTGTCAGGAGGAATGAGGCAGCCATCCATTTTTATTCTTCATAGTAAAACCTTAAAATGCAAAATGTCCTCAGTCAATCAGAACAGAGATCAAAAAAAGTCAAGTTCAATAAATGTTATAGTGTAGTGCTCTCCAAATGGAGAAATGAAATGCATAAATAACAAGTAAAGAATAATCCTTGTAGCACTACTGAAGAAAAGGATCTGGGGATAATCATGGATCACATAGTGAGCAGAAGTCTGTAACACAAAGCTATTTTTAAAAGGCTCCATTCTCCATTTGCCAAAAGCAAATTGAAAAAATCCAATTATTCTGGTTTACTTGCCATGGATGAGAACAATGAAAAACAGTGTCTAGTTCAGGGCATCCCATTTTTCATCGAACGTTGTCAACTTTTAGATAGCTGCTCTTCTCCAGACCAGAATGATAGAAAGCTTGACATAAGAAGTTAGGAGGAAAGAGTGAACATAGGACATGTTGATGAATCTCAAATATAGGAAAGAATGCTACAAAGGCGATGCTAAGTTTTCCCATAGTAATAATACAAATGATGGGTTTCATTTGTAGCCAAAAGGATTTAAGTTTGGATGGGGCAATCTGGGTTAAAAAAGCAGAGAATTACTGTAACAATCTGTGTAAGAATGGAGTGAAATTGCATTAAATTTAAATTTTGCTTGAAAACACTCTAGATAGATGTAATGATACTTCATCACGTGGATGTGGACATATAAGCGTATTCTCAGGAGTTAGCAACTGGCAGGGGGGTTGGACTCAATGATCTTTGAAGGTCCCTTCCAGACCCTAACATTCTGTGATTCTGTGACTGCGTTCACATTCAATTAAGACATGTAGTTCAGGCATACTTCTACATTCTTCATGAAAGCTAAACTCTCACATTGCAATATCCTCATTTCTAAAATAGCCTACCAATTCGATGGCATCTTAGCAGGCAATAAAGTGTCCTCAGTTACTACTTTATTAAATTTTTTTCTTCCACAGGCTACAGAACTATGATATACTTGAGAACTAAGCCTTCAGAAAGCTGGGATTCTATTCTTTCGAAGGTAGAAAATGCCACAGCAAGGCTATCAGCAACAGCTCATCGAAAACAAAAGAGAACAATCCTCTGACCAGTTAGTGTGTTCTTTACAGATCTCTGAATCTCACCTTGATCTTCTCTTTCATTTAACCCTATCTTGTGGAAATCCAAACCACTGCCTATCAGTCCCCAATGCTGACATGAGTAGTTAAGATCATTAATGAAATACTAAAAGGCATTAAGTAATACTGTGATAAGCAGAAAAAAATATGTAGACTAGTACATAACATACATTTGTCATCTAAGTGATCTGTTAGGGTAAAAGAAACATAAAGATACAACTTTGTCCTTTAGGGTGATGGGTGATAGCCAGCACAAGAAATAAAAGCACTGAGATTTTGGATAACTCCCACTTGCTACAATTTATACAAGACTAACCACAATTTAGCTTTGCTATTCAATAATAAATGTCCCAAACAAATGTACTCACTCTTTTTGCCACAAGAAATTTAGGCACTGTGGCTTGCTAACTTTGCTCTATATACTATCCTGTCACGGTTCATCCTGACATCACCGTTTCACTTATTTTATTTTTTCCCCTCCTCAAACCTCTCAATATCAAGGAGGAAAAACAAACAAAATCATTCAAAACTCCACTCTTTTTCGTAATTATTTGATCATACATTTCCAGACATAACTTGAAAGAAAAATTCTTAATACAAGATTAAAGTTTTACTCATAAAAGTATGAAAAATCATCCAACTTAAAGCATGAGCTATCTGAAAGCAGAGTTTCAGTCTCCTACATAATATGTATTCTTAACATCCACTCAAATATGTTAATACTCTCTTCAGAGAGAGTACAATCAGGTAAAATGTCTTTATGAGGAAAAGTCACTAAGCTTTTCTGTGGTGATTTTCATTTGCAAACGCTACTTGGTATTTACGTGCAGATGCTTCAGTGGATGTAAATAGCCTTCTAAAATAACTCAAAGCTTCCCCCAAAAATCAATATGAAGTTTATTTCAAGAATTTGCATCTACATAAAGAAATCATGGAACGTATTTTAAAGACTGTAAAAAACCCACCGTGAATAGTAATGGATATTCTATTCTTTACTCGTTCCATCTGTCTGAGTTCTACAATACATTCTATACATGAAGTATCCCTTCGGCTTAAAAATTGGTATATTACACATCATTTATCGTGTTATATCTTTCCTCATAATCCAAAAGCAAAAGGCCTTCCAAACTATAAAGAATCATGAATTCAGTCAGACAACTCATATAGGCAACTTTCCATGAAAAGTCTATAAAGGGCACATTTGGTCCAGTTTTCCTGTCTTTCTACAGTGTCTCTGGCTAATCTCATCTGCAAATGTAAATTCATCAGTCATTTCTATGAGTCATCATATACACTTCTACTCCTTACTTGCCTTCTGTCCAAGTGAACATCTTAACTTTCTAGTACCTTCTTGTTGATATCTAACTATTTGAATTATTTTTTTTCTTTTTTTTTTTTTTAACCCCCCCCCCTCCCCCCCCCGAAAAAGCTTCCTCTTTTCTCACTGAAAAAACACCAATGCTATTGGTAACCAAGAACTGGAATAGTCTTGATGTGGGTGTCTCAGATACAAACCACATCCAGACCATAAGTGGAACCTTTTCTAGCTATCTACAGAGCTCCTGCTTTCATCTGGACTTGATCACACTATTTTCACAAATGCTTCCTCATCCTGCCCTCACCTGCCCATTAGAAATGTCATCGCTAAAATTCTGTTCATCATTTATATCCTCCTTCGCTGGTTCTCATGCACGCCTACCTAAGTAATGGGAAATCTTAGTACTAAACTCAGCGCACTGCTCAGCACTGCAAGGCTTACACAAAGTCATACCATTTATCCCCATTCAATAACCTCTCCATCCCAATTCTCAGCACAAGAACTATACAATCATTGAAGCACTGTCTTTCATATTATTTATTTTTTAATTAACCAAGTCTAGCTGTTCTGTAGGTATCCATCTTCTGTCTTAAATCTTGTATTTTAATTATAGTATCTTTGGGATGAGATAAGTAGTCTGCTCTTTGTAGTGTGCCTAACAAAAAGGAATCATAATACAAGTTTTGACTTGCACAAATATTTGAGCTTTTACAGAATTTTGCTCTTACATTACTCACAAACAATGCTAATAGTTGAATCTGGCTCTCAGCTGCTAGTGCCAGACTCCACAAAATTTTAAATTTAAGTATCTTGTGTATCTGTCAATAGATTTAAACCTAAAGAGAAAAAGCTGTCTCACTTAATGAGTATGTTACTTTTCCTTTATAAAGTAAATACTACAAATTGATTTGACTTTCAGCTACAAATGTTTAAAATTCTATCTGTCTTTTCTGTCTTTTAGTGGGGAGGTTTCTGTTTATACTGGATGACTGTTAGTGTTGAATGAAGATTTTTCTGTAGGAGGAATAAACTAGTTTCTTTTCAAGGCTGGTCTCCCAAGGCAACAATCTGTTCTTGTCAGCAGTTGACAAATAGTATTGCTTTCACAGAACGTAGTATTTTTTAGACACACATGCTTTCATGGTTTTGGCAGGCTATTGCTATTGTTATTTAGACTCTAAAAGATGTTCTGCAGATGGTTAAAGCAACACCAAGTGTTTGTGTAAGCTGAGGGACTGCTATGTCTTTTCTGCAAAGGCTGCACTTCTAGCTTTATTTCTGTCACATGACAACCAAAATAATGTCATTTTCTGTACTTGTGACTATTAACCATGTTCATCAGGCCCACACAGACAGTAGTATCTGGGATGGAAGTGCTGTGATATAACCTAGTAAACAGAGGGGTTTTTTTGGTCAAAACATTTCTCTGATTTATTTACTAGCCATCACAAAAAAAAGTTGCAATAGCACTGCACGAGGACACTGGAGATAGGAAGAAGCAGGTGGAAAGGAGGAGATGGGGGAGGAAGACTGTTTTTATCATTGACAGTATTACCTTAACAAACATCTCCTACTGCTCAGTGGAGATAAAGAAGTGCTTTGGAGACTTAAATACACTGAAACATATTTTTCAGCAGTAACATTCACATCTGTCTTTGCAGGTTGCGTAAAGCTTCCCCTGCTCGCAAGCACACACTGAGTTTTATTTTTGGTATATACATGAACAAAGGTTCTGTCATCTGTTCTACAGTGACCAATGGGAGTAGCTGTTTTGTTGTTTATTCTTTCATCACAATGTTCATGAATTCTGATCCTTATTCTAACTGCAAACAACTCTCACTCAAAACTGCAACTGCTCATTTAGGGAGCCCATTGACTTAAACATATGCATTTCATTTGTAAATTTACTTCTTCATATTCATGCCTATTCTAGAAAAAAACACATAAAAGATTTTTTTAAAGTCTCACAATATGAAGCTAAACTAGAAAAACTACAAGGCTGCATAAGCATATATGCAATTTCTGCTAAATGATGTTTTCCCCTATTGCAGCAGCAATAGTGGTTTATTAGATCATCCTATTGCCTCTTTTCATTAGATACCTGATAGTATTCTTTTTCATAAAGAATAATCCTCTGCAACAGTGCATACAATAATCTCACTGATAGTAGCAGCTGCAGTATACTGATGTCCTCCTTGCTGTGGAGCCCCGCCAGCTCAGTCTTACAGCGTATCTTTGCTCAGCAACTCCAAGAACTGCCTCCCATTTGAAAGAAAGGAGACACACATGTCACGAGCTCTATTCAGTTCGCTATGTTAAAGTAATACATTGCACCTGCCAGCAAGGATTCCGTTCTGCTTACTTTCTATTGCTGTAACGCCTTCTTCCTTCAAAGCCTCCTTTTTGGCTTAAAGTTCTTGGTAAAGAAAGCTTTCCTTTAATAACTGCACTGCCGTAGATCAAAAGAATTAAGTCAGAAGTGATTTAATTTAGAAATCTATTACTTGGTAGGTTACTAAACATTTTCATGATTGTATTTTCTTTCCTAGATGGGGTGACTTATTCTAGTACTTACATAAATATGTATGTAAACATACAAGTGTATTAGTGTAAATGTGTACTCTGAACTGGAAATTAAGGAAATACACTCAAAGTTATCACCAGATCTGGGACTGTGAAAAACATCCCCCTTAGACTCCACTGTCAGAAAATACTGAGAATTACAGACAGATGAAACTACTTCAGTTTTTAGTCCTAGCTAACTGTAAGACCAGATGAATGATACTACCCAAAGTTACCCAGAACCCCTAAGATCTGTAAGGAGCTGAAATACTTATGTTATGGTACATTGTACCTATAATGCTTCTCACAGCACTTCAAGCCAACTCCTTCCTCAAAGATATTATGCAATGGTATTAGTGAAATGCAGACAGCTTTTGGAAAGATAAAAAAGGGAATGAGAATGGGAAAATATGTATATGGGTGTCTGCACAACAGGAAAGGTAAGTTATAAGCCAGAAAAAAAGGGACGAGAGAAGGCAGAGATAATAAAAAAACAGTAACAAAAATAGCAGCACACACACACAAAATACAGCTAAAAAAACGGTGATGAGAAAATAGGTTTAAACAGAAATGACTGCATGTTAAACTGCAGTCAGACCTGCTTCTCTGAGACTATCTGGTGGGAACAGCCATACGATGGGCTATTTCCAGGCCTCTCTCTAACCCAATTGAGGTCACATTTAGTTTGCAAATTAATTCTCTTCTGGCATTTCTTATCTCTTGACTCAGCAATCATATTTTTAAAATTCAGTCTGTTCAGATTAATAAATGGTAAACAACAAAAATCACCTGTCATAATGAATCATAAGGTCTTTCACCAAAGATCATTTGTGGAGTCAGAAAAGATAAGATTTTAATTCACAGCAACAGGCTTTATCAATTGAGCTAAAAAACTGAGTAGCTGCAGCAGAGGATGACCCTTCTCTTCTGGGGTGCCAAAAGCACAGGCTGAGCATGGGACACTTTCCACTCATTACAGAATACAAATAATTCACTTGCCAAGCTAATGAAAAGCAAGGAAACC
The DNA here is from genome assembly GCA_024611175.1 of Megaceryle torquata. Lineage (NCBI taxonomy): Eukaryota > Metazoa > Chordata > Aves > Coraciiformes > Cerylidae > Megaceryle > Megaceryle torquata. Next base: position 146,042 of record JANIJG010014880.1, read on the forward strand.
AGAAATTCTGTATTCTACTTCTGACTCTGAGAAGAAGTAAGATTCATTACTTACAGACAACGTCCAGACTACACACCTTCTGGAAGGGAGTGCAGTCAAATGGAAGAGCTAGGAAATCTTGGTTTTCTGCCCCCATGAGTGCTGATGTACCCCCCTCTGGCTTCTGAATCACTCTCTTATCCATCTCTCTCAGAGATACACATACAAACACTATCCATTCTTTTTGTTTTCCCCAAATAGCCCACTCAAGGTCCATACCCATCTCTACCCCCTCTTCTGCACGCAGGTGCCATGACCCAACATTCACCCCACTGGTGCTACACAACGCTCAGAATTGTTAAATGGAAACTGAGACCTCAACATGTCTAGGTAGAGAGAGGATTATGCTGTGCTCTCTACCATTGCCAGTGGATACTTTGTTGCTCATCCAGAATATTGTCTCAGATACTAAATGTGCAGCACTCCTTATAGATAAAAACTGTTACATAAATTTTAAATTAACTGTCAAAGGTTTACAGCCTTCACTGTTTTCAAACTGGTACATCTTTTCTAGGCATCTACAGCAGTAATGGTACCCAGTCATCCATCTCTAGACATGTCTTAACAGAAATGTCCAAGATGGAACAGAAATAGCTGTTACTGGAAGCAGTACATCTAGATGATCTGGCACTCTGCTCACACTAGTAAACCTTGCATCTCAACAGAATGCCCACTAAAGAACCTGCAATGCTTCTGATAAACCAGATAGCTCGTTCAGAACAGGTTTGGCTGTTCTCTGCAGAGCACTGTGTGTGCTTTCTTGCCTAGAAATCCACATCTGGGCCTACCATGCAAGAAGCTTCCGATGTTGTGAGAGCAATTGGAATTGGAGAGCTTTGTGGACTCAAGTAAACTCTATTCAATATGTGCAAAGAGCCATTTTTGGAGCTTAAGATTACTTAAATCTTGGCGGAGAGAAGTCAGACTGAAAAAGACACCTTTCTAATGCCAAAAATATGCAGTTGTCAAATGTTATGTTTCCAATCCTTGGCAGAAACAGCTTGAGAGTTCACACCAGCATTAAGGTATTGGCAAAGTCATTTCTCCACCTATCTTGTTATCAGCAAGACATGAGTTGTTTACACTCAAACGACATAAAAACATTTTGAGGTACGTAACTAAATCTGGTTATGAAATCAAATTATACAGGGCAAAATAAATGAGGATGAACTGTGACAAACTCAGTACAGGCATGATGAGATGCAATGACATGAAAAAACAAGGACAAATGAAGTTTTGTGTAGTTATACTTAAAATGTTGAAGACGGTAAAAATTTTATGTCCCATATATAGCCCTAACATGTCCCCCATATATAGCTTCCTGTGATTCTCAGCCTTGAAAAGAGAAGGCTCAGGGGAGAGCTAATAGAGAACTTCCAGTACCTGAAGGGAGCTTACAAAAAGACTGGAGAGGGCCTGTTTACAAAGGCCTGTAGTGAAGGGACGAGGGGCAATGGTTTTAAATTAGAAAGGAGTGGATTTAGATTGGATGTTAGAAGAAGTTCTTTACCATGAGGGTGGTGGAGCACTGGAACAGGTTGCCCAGGGAGGTGGCTGAGGCCCCATCCCTGGAAACATTCAAGGTGAGGCTTGACAAAGGTCTGAGCAACCTGCTCTAGTTGAGGATGTCCCTGCTCTCAGCAGGGGGGTTGGATTAGATGACCTCTAGAGGTCCCTTCCAACCCAGACATTTCTATGATTCTGTGATTCCTAAATGCAACAACTGGTAATGGTCAGTTCAAACAGACCAAGAGTGAGATCCTGAGGCCACACTTAAAGCTAAAGAGAGGGTAAAAAAGGAAGTTCCTTGTGAGGAGATATTAGGAAGTTACAGAGAATGAAACAAAAAATTTCATTGTGGTATTATATACACTGAAGTTCTTGCCTCTACTGTCCTTAAATACTGCAAAAAGTCAAATCCATCCAGAGGTAGCTAGTAAGGATGATCAAATACAGAACAGTTTTAATAGTACTAGGTACTAAGTAAGCTGGTATTCTTCATTTAGGAAGAGACAGCTCAGGAATGCATGATAGATGCTTATTGATACTTGATTTGTACTGAAAAGGAGAACAGGAATCTTCCAAAAGAAGAAGTAGGGGACACCAAATTAAATTAAGAGGAAGCAGGTTACAAATAAACAAAATTAAGTGGTTCTTCAAACAGCATAACTCCTCACCACAGGATATTGCAGATGCTCAAAGTTTACATGAATTGAAGGGAAAACTGCACTCACTAATGGGAGAGAAGTCCACTGAAGGCTACTAAATTCACTGAAAACACATCTGGCTGAGATCACAGTCTCAAATAATTGGAAGCTGGAAGAATACATGGGGAGAAGCACTGTACTTACGTACTTTGTCTTTATGCTTTTCCCTGGGCACTACTTCTGGCAATCATTAGAAGCAGGATGCTGAGCCTGATGAATCTTTAATCTGACTAAATGGGTGTGTGTAAGTAAATTAAACAGTGATACAGCTTAGGACCTGGAACTTAGTCATCTACATCATTAAATGGATAGACCCCAGCTGTGAAGGTCTCTTGCAGACATTTCACTAAGTCTAATTAGCATTTCCCCATATAATTCCCAGGCACAGTTCAAAAGTTAACATAGGCTCAGGACTATTCCCAACAGGTAGTTTTGATTAAGCCTGTTTCAAAGGGCAAGACAGTTAAGCAGTATGAAGATGGCCAGATCAAGCCAAATACCACAGAACTACAGTATAAGCCCTGATAATGTTTAGCTTACTAAGATAAATGCCAATGTGCTTACTTTTATTATAGGTAAAGACTTCCTGTAGAATTAACAATATGCTTTTACTCTTCCTCTAGAATATGTGTTTAGTGGTGTCTGTCTCTCTTTGTGATCATTTATGAACTGCTTGGTAATAAAAACAAAAGTTGCTGTCAAATAAAAACACTTGAATGCCTATTCATTGAGATGGCTGTCTTGTAAACAACATTTAACCTCATATGACTTTGTGAAAAAAATCCCACAATGTTATCCACAATGTCAGAGCAGAACAACCATACAAGCAAAGCAAAGCAAATCATTCCCTCCAACCCCAAAATTAAAAGGTGCAAATAGGTGACTAAACAGTTGCAAGATGAGAAAAACTCTAATACTTCCCTATACAGAATTAGGAGGTATGTATGAAAAATCTCAATTCACATTTACATCTGGTTGTTAAAGCACCCAGTCTCGACTGCATGAAATAGGATTTCAAGGACTTCAGAAAATCTACCCCCTGCCCCAATAAAGTATCTATACTGATGGTTAGCAAAGGTTAGAAGCCACATTGTCAGCCCAGTGGCAGTGACTCCACTACCACCCATCCAAACTAGGAAATTGGACCTTTAGTCTGTAATGCTAAATGCCTGTTCTTCTATTATTCCAAAATACATTCGGACAAACAGGTCTGTATACCGAGTGACCACAGTTACATCAAGATTTGCAGCTTACTGAATTTATGCTTCTAATCTTTTGTTCAGACCGAAGCATTTCTAGGAGAATCTACAGCTGACAAATAGAAGCACAGAAGGGTTTACTATCTGGTTTCCCTTAATTATAATATTTTAGTATTTTAAATTATAGACCTTTGAGGGTCATGACTGTCTTCTGTCCATCAGTAATGGCTTCTATTTTTCCAAGCAGGTTGGAAGCTTTCCCAGTACTTGAGCTGTCTTATGTGGACTGATTTAATCACTGTGATTTATGGTACAGACTTCAAAATATTAGAAAGACTAAATAACAACTAACTTCAACTAACATCTTAGAAAGCTGATTCCTTCTTCATTTACTTAGGTTTATTTAAGAAAAGCATATTAAAGACTGTGAAATAAAAGACTACAACTGGGGATGCACAGGAAGTTTATAGCCTTGTGTGTTCCAAATGGATAGAAGATAGACAGAGGAGTATTTTATTAGGTGTGATAGGATGAAGCAGAAAATGTTGAACCTCCAGGAAATCGTTTTGACACTAAGATCTATTAGGATTTTTCTTCTAAAGGAAATAGAGGAAGCCCTATTTCCTGGGATAAATCAAATTGTACTTCACAAAATAGTAAATATATACAAAGAACATCCTGCATTTAGAAAAAAAGTGAAGCAGATGACAATTTTTTCTACATTTAGGCTGGACAAGCCCCAGACTCACTCTCTCCTCACATGTATACACAGGCAAAAGCAGAATCAAAACATACAAAAAGTAGAGATAAGAAAATGAAACTTTGGAAATAATGAATGAATGACTATCATTATGATTTCACTCTGTTTTTCCCTTAGTTAAATACGTGCAACTCTTTTATTGATATCATTTTTACTGAGAAATATCAAAGAATTACAGCAAAATAGTTACTATACTGAATATCAAGTGTTTACGAGTGCATATCAGAGCACATACACTGCTACATAGCTCAGCTCCAAGGACATCCAGTTTTATAATCCTCTATTTCAAGTGTGAGATGCGAGGGGAATATGCTTTATAAAGGAAAGCAACCAGTCAAGGAAAACTGCATTGAAGAGTCCTTCTCCAGAGCACAGCCATCCTCCCACAACTTCTGAGATATCAACTATTACTGTGATTTAGTCTATATAATAGCATACTTACTTGAGTTAAAACAGAAACAGGGATTTTATACTAGAATTTTGAAGCAGCTAAGCAAAGCAAGGAATTTCATTTTCCCAGCTTTGTCAAATCACTATTACCTACCAGTCATGTTTGCTCTTCTATAATTAACATGTAAATGTGTTGGCTTTTCTATCGCCACTATTCCAAATAAAATATAGGTTTCTTCCACATGTGCTGCCAAATCTTAATGAAATTTAGATGGTGATCATGTTCTGCATGTCCAACAAAACTGAATTCTCAGTGTCCTAGCTCAATTACAGAAAGAACTGAATCTGTGAAGGATACTACAGCAAAGCAAAGAAAGCTAACAAAATGACAGAAACATGGGGGACCTGGGTAAAGAGGTCAACTGCTGCACTTAACTTTCTTCAGCAAATTAAGAAGCTACAAATTACAGTACAGAAGATGACTACTGGAGAAGTAAGGGGTTACCTGAGAGATGGACAAAAACATTTATAATGAGGTACTGAGAGTTTTGAAATTTTTTTTTTTAACTTGCCAGTGACAATAGATAACTAAATAACTTATCTCCTCCCCAACAGCTGCATTTAAGGAACTCAAACCAACTGGTGCTTGAGGTAAGATTCTGCCCTTGGTTTCTGTTTGGCAGATTTTGGTTTTCTCCATTTAGGGTAAACCAACAGTCATTAAATGATGCACCAGATTTTCTGACATAGCTTTAAGCATATGTTTTAAGAATACCTGGTGCTTCTAACTTTATTGTTAGAACAGACTTTGTGGATCTTTGTGTTATCAGGGTTTCCACTGGCTTTAAAATCTGCTATTTTGGGAGTTGTGCTTTTTGTTCCAACTGGAGGCTTGTGACATGCTTGATTTTTTGGTATCAAAACCAGGATCAGAGATCTCCTAGAACTCTGTCTCAGAAATGCCACCTACAAGCTGATCTGAAAGACAAGTTTTAGGTTATGTGTCACTAGTTTCAGTGTATGACTCTCCTTCGTACTCTGAACTGTAAAAGACTGATACCCATTTTCTTTTTCAGAAAGGACTTGCTTTCCATCAGGACACTGGAAGAAAGCAGTAAAAAAAAAAGAAAAAAGGAGAAAACAGCAATATGTAGGAGGCTGTAAAAATGAAACAATCAAAACTGTATTTAGAAGATTCAGGGACAGAACTTCAATCAAGGGAATTGCCACAGTTCAGGTGAACAACACTGTGATCAGACAACTCAGCAGCTGCATGGCAATTTTCATACTAATAGATTCTAAGATTCTCCTTTTTTTGGTACTCAACAAATTCTGAAGACACCTCTAGATTTTATTTATGTTGGACAATTTATTTTTTAATTATTTGTATTGGAAAATAACTGTTTCAGATGGTTTCAGGAAACCTAAGCTAAAAACATCCCAGAGAATGCATACACACCCATCATCCAAGCAACCATGTACAATGCTACCCAATCACTCCCCAACAACTTCCATGAGGAAGAAAGCATCAACTGACTGGCGATTGGATATTTAAGCAAGGGCTTGCTATCAGTCACCCCCAGATGTGATACTCAACAGTGAATGTATACACAACTCAAAAAATCTGCCTATAACATGTTCTGATGAATGTTAGTAGTCCATAAAGTAAATTAAATATACATTCACATCCTGCTCCCACCAATATTTGAAAAAAAACCCCAAAAAATCCCCAACCACTGACCCCAAATAATTTTTTATTATTCTTTTTGATGTGAATTTATCATATGAACACAGCTACTAAATCAGAAAAATATCACACTTGATTTCACTGTTCATAAAATCATAGGAAAATTGAGGCTGGACTTGACCTCAGGAGCTCTGTAGTCCAACCTCCTGCTCAAAGCAGAGTTCAGCTATGGGGTCAAGGCAGGTTGCTCAGGTCTGTTCTTGAACACCTCCATGCAAAGGGGCTGCACAACTGCTTTGGGTAACCTGTTCCAGAGCTTAACTGTCCAATCACAGAGAAGTATTAACTGGGCATTAAAAATAAACAAGGATACACTGTAAATTAAATTGCCGTTCTCTGTGCTTATCCAATTAGAAATCAGTGTGATACTTTGCATAATTTTTATGCTATTAACAGAAAATAGGAAAATCATTTAAGATAATCTGATCTCCTGTATTTTCATGAAGCTAGTCTTCCTTTAGTTTACTCCCTTTTCTGGATAAAAAGTGCAGACCACCAGAACGAGGAATTACTTCCATAATAAACATAAAATAAATATAAGTGTTAAAATAAAAAAAACTTTTCCTAATGGCTACACAGCATCTTTCTTGCTGCATTTTCAGTCCATTGCTTTGCATGCACTATGGACACAACAAATATATCAATCCCTTTCTCTTTGCAGCAGTGTTTGGTGTTGGAAGACTGTTTACCTATTTCTTTTCAGATGGTTCTACACTAAGTAGTCTTCATTCATGCAATCCTTCCCCAAAGTTTGTGTGTTCCTGAGCACCTATCATTCTCAGCGCTCTCCTTTCAAAAAACTTCCAGTTTAAACCTTACCAATAGCAAATAGCACAGGACTATTTAATTAGTGTTTCAGACAATATTCCACTTTAAAACAGTATAGTAAGGTTCTTCCATTTGCAACTGCCTGCCTTCATTTACCTGTGTGCAGCTTGTGATCCAAATAATCCTCAGATTTTAATTTCTGAGTAGGTACTATTTGATTTGTTGTTTTTTCTTTTTTTCTCAGATCAGATTTATTCTCTCCTACAGCTAGTTCTTTGCACTTGTTCCTTCTGTGTCATATATTTTTTTCAGGCTACATCTTCAACTTCCCAAGAAAATTCTGGATTTTAAAGATTTATTCTAGTTATTATCAATCCCTCCTGACTTCCTACCATCATAAAGTGTCACGCTTGTACTTTCTATTCCATAGTGTAAAATTACAATTCTGAACAGTATTAGAATGGGGACAGATTCACATCATATAGGGTCCCTTCCTGGCAGCAAACCAATTAAAGCTGCTCTCAGCATATACTTTTTCAGTCATGCTATAGAAGGGTACACCAATGTTTTTGTTGCAGCTGTAAGAACATCATATGAGACAGCATATTATACAGTAAGTCATTATGTAAATAACACAAATGGAATAAAATACAAAGGAGAATTAAAACAAATTCACAATGAGAGTGTATTTCCCATGGAGGGAAACCTTGCAGCATAACACCTGCACACACAGTCTGTAGTTTCCTTTACCCCTAATGGCTTCTGTAAGACAGCCAAGTTCAACCAAGACCAAAAATAGAGAGGAAGGTAGTACAAGACTTCTGAATTCCTCAGGGAGGACCAACTGTAGCAAATAAATCTTTGAACAACATAAAAGAATATCCCTCAATAAGCTATATGTGCCTCCTCTATCTTTAATTTACATATGGTCACTCACTTTTGTCTCAGTTGCCTACATCTCCCTGATGTCCCTGGACCTTGTTCTGCCAAAGTATAATGTAGCACAATAAAAGCCTAAGTCAACAGGTTTGATTTGGTGAACCAAGGGGTACAAGGCTGAATCAGTTTCAAACATTCAATCCTATGGAATGATAAGGTCTTCAAAATGAAAATATAGGACTGCTCATTTTAATGTACTTCTTTAAAGAGTTTGGAATGGCAAATATCCCGTGTTTAGGCAGCTGTGACCTGCTCTAGGTGACAGGCAAACCAGACTGTGCAAACACTATCTTGTTCCTTAATATGCAAGATGAGGCCATTTTTTTGTATTAGGAAAATAAAATTTTAATTTTCAGACATTTTTATCATGTTTGTTATGCATAAATTAGTACAAGTATTTTATCTTGTGATGCTGTGTTAAAATACAAAGGTGTTGATACATTTTTCATACTGGAGTTCAGTACTGGAAACTCAGCATTGTTGTTTTTTCAATAATTATTTGAATTAGAGCTACATTGAGCAACTGCTGAAGCCCAGGCTGAAACCTGCTTCCCAAAATCTTAAAACACACTCTTTTCTCACAAAGCACAATGTGTAGCTTCTGATGAGACTGTTCCAAACTATTTTTGAGTGATCTCTGATAAATAATGATCCTTGCACTCATATATTTCCTTTTGTTTGAAGGACTGCTGAATACTTTGTTAATAGTAATTAACAAATATGGAAATACTAGAAATACTTTTAAATGGGAACATTTAATTAACTTCCACAGTTGCAAGATAAAAGGAAATTTAAAAAAAAATTTAAAAAATATGCTGGCTCAGCTTCCCATAAGAAAAAATGTGACTACCAGTGGTCAGGTCATTTTATCTCTGCCTTAAAATAAGGGAAATCAAGCAAAGAGAGTGGCAGCAACAGCTGGAACCACGTGCCTATGTGCAAACACAATTTATTCACAAAACTTGAGGAAAGCACAGCACAGCTGCAGAGCAATTATGGGGAAAAAAAAAAAATCCACAAACCCTTCAGAACTGATGAATAATGATGCCACCAAGGAAATAAGATCTGTCAGTGGAGTTAGAAACACTCAAGCTTAACAAGTGGGGTTTTTTTTGGAGGCTGAATCTTCACACTATAAATGTTAGTTGCTATGGATGATGGTTTCTACTTCTGATACTACTTTCTTCCTGGTAACTGGAATACTTCCTCCTAAAAAAGCCTCCACAGTTTTAAATCTGCTTAAAGTCTGTTAATCCATAACATGCTTTAAAATATGAACACTGGAAAGCTGGTTGACACTTCTGAAAGTGGGTGATTGAATATACCCTTGTCCAAAACAGCCTAACTCACAAATATATTGCACTTCTTTAAATTCAAGTTTGCACCTACTCTCCATTTTCTTCAGTCTGAATATTGCCAGAATAACAGTATCTGTTCTTCATCTCTCTGATAGAAATTCAGCAGAAATGCTTTTCTGCACCTTTTTCAGACAGTGAGCTGAAGCACATGAAACTATCTGTGATTCAAGAAAATACTCTTAATTCAGGTTGCCTAATCCAAATCAGCCCAACTAATGAAAAAAGCAAGAAACAAGGCAGGAGCTTGGTCAGGAGCTTAAGTTTAAACCATATGCTACCACCATTGCTGCTTTAATTTGTTTTAGGCAAGCTAAGAAAGGGGCTCTACCTTCCACTTGTCCCTCAACACAGACTTGCCTTTGAAGACCCACGAAATCCTACTTGTCTGAAGTCACACAAGATTAGGTTGCATCTAGAAACTCCCAGGCTGCCATGCTGTCAGCCAAGGCAGCCTTTCAGAGGGCTAGTTTAGTTCCCATTTTAACGCACAAACTTTTTGACTATTTCTGGCCACTGCAGAGCATCTGCAATTAGGACAAACTGCTTCAAGCTCCATTTCCCATAACCACTGGTGAAGAATAAGGAAAGGCATCTCCTGTAATTTACACTCAGAAATGTTTTATGGCTGTCAGGAGACTAAGAATGTCCTCAGGACAACACACCAGTCCATCAGGCAAAGGGACTGAACTTCCAGCCTGAGGAAGAGGTAAACGCACCTCCATTCAACTTGACCACTGGCAGTCAAAACAATTCACTCTGAGTCAGATGTGTGCAGGAGATAGAACTAATGTTAAATACTGTGTAGGTACACAGAAGTATACAAAAGAAAAATAATCTTCATAAAATGGTGGTCACTTATGCTCTGGTAAATATTACATTTTGCTACTGCAGTAAATTTATGTTCTTACAAAAAAAATGCTTAAAACAGTAGTTAAAATCAACACAGTAAGTTTCTATAAAATGAATTTGTAATGTATAAAGGCAATAATTATGTACTATAAATACCTACACATCATCTCATCATACATATCATACTGTATAAACAGACATTTACTAGTTACCATAGAAATAAGACAGCAGTAAACACTACTGAAGAGCAGTGGTTATGGTTCTGTTAGACTTCATTATTAAACCTTTTCTTAAAAGAAAAGCATTTCTAAAAGAAGCACTGATGACACTGATTAATACATATAAAAACCTCCTTGTTCTTATGCATTTTAGGAATAATTTACATAGCAAAATATAAGAATTTTATTCATGAAAGACTTAAGGAAGACATTTAGAATAAAGCTGTACTTGGTTTGCCATATATTGAATTGTTAAAACAAAACCCAAAAACTAAAAAACCAAACCAAAAAAACCCAAGCAAAAATGAACAGAATAATTTACCTTTTCACCTTCTTCACCTTTACTCCCTGCAAAGCCACGTTCACCCTGGAACACAAACCAGTAAAATAAAAATGTTGAACATAAACATTGATAACTATTAGCTTAGAAAAAGGTCTCAATGTACAATCTTACTAAGTTAATGTATTTGTCAAATAGTCTGCAGCCTGGATATATTATAACAAGAATAACACTTGTACGTTTTGTGGACATACAGACAAAATTATATACTTGTAGCACAAAAACTGCATAATAACAAAACCCCCAAACACTCTTTTTCTCCTGCAAGTCATCTAGCAGGAGATGGTTTCTATGTCTTTGCCAGTCTCTAGAATTCAGTCTCACCACCTCAGTACACTGCAGATGATTTTTACAAGTCTGAAGATTAAAAGATTGGAAATTTTCTAAAGTAAAGCATATGGTGCTTTCTAAATTACCTCAAAAAAATTGAATTAGCAATGTCTAAACATTCTTTGACACTTCAGAGAGTGTAATTTTCTTATACAGAAGGCTAAGGTTTAAGTGAGGTTAACTAGAACAGCAGGCTACAACTTGCAAAATTTCTAGCAGAAATTTGTCAAGTCTTTCAATTGATATAGCATCATGTACTACACAGCTGGGTATTAAATTCAAAGCTTTGGAGATGTGCAGATGTATAGGTTATTAAACAGTTTTGGTCTTTTTATCAACTATCTACAGTAGCTGCTTTTTATTTGTTTCTTTTGGCTGAGGTGGCTCACGTAATCAACAGTTTAGGGGTCAATTTTAGAAGCATGCCCAAGAGCAAGTACGTAAAATGAGATCTAGTGAAAAAACCTTCCCTATGTCCTCATGTAAATGCTTGTGTTTAATTACTGAAATAATTTCTGAATTATGCAACTTCTGTTCTACTCATCTGTTTCCCCTTTCTCACAAGAGGTTGGACCAGACGATCTTTTGAGGGTCCTTCCAACCTGGCTTGTTCCATGACTCTGTGAGATTCCCATTCTTCCCCAGCTGTTGGACATACACCACTAGCTACTCCGCATCCTCCCAGTACTTACAGGCAGTGATGAGTCTGCACACCATTCTCCCCCTTTCCAAATCATCTTGTTTTAAGGCTGCACAAGCCCAGGTCCCTCAGCCTCCCTTTATACATCATGGGCTTCAAGGCTCTGGCCATCTTAGCAGGCTTCCACTAGGCTTGTTGCAATGAGTTGCTCTTTACCCTCTGCTAGGGAGCTCTAAACTGCACACAGAACTCCTGCTGTGGTCTCACTGATACCAATCACTCCTCTTGATCTGCTGGCCATGCTCTTACTAAGGTAGTCCAAAATGCAGTTGGCCTTCCCTACCACAAGGGCATGCAGCAGGACCCCCAAGTCTTTTCTGTAGAGCTGCTTTCTAGTAATTTGGCAGCTAGCCTGTACTGTCACATGAGGCTATTCCTTCCTTCTCAGAGCTAGGACTTCATGTTTGTCTTTGCTTAACTTCCTGAGTTCTGCACTGGCTCACTTCTCTAGCATGTTGGTATTCCCCTGAATACCATTCTTGCACTACCTTCCCCACATTTGTTAACATCCAAGAATTTTTAAGAATCCCATTATCCAGGTTATTAATAAGGAAACAAAATAATACTGGTCCCAGTATCACACCATGGGAATGACACTAGTTAGTTACTAGGTAGCAGTTCGACTGCATAGCTGTTCCACCTCAGAGTGCAACAATTTGAATGTTTCCAGAGATGGAGTATGTACCACCTCCCTGGGCAGCCCACCCCAGTATTTCACCACCCTCAGCATAAAAAAAATGTCTTCCTTACACCTAGACTGAATCTACCCTATTTTTGCTTAAAACCATTGCCCCCTGACCTAGTGCAACAGGCCCTGATAAAAAGACTTTCCCCATCTTTCTTATAGGTCCTTTTTAAGTATGGAAATGACACAGTAAGGTCTCCCCACAGCCTTCTCTTCTCCAGGCTAAACACACCAACTGTCTCAGCCTCTCTTTGGAGCAGAGGGGTTCTAGTCCTCTGATGACTTTTGTGGACCTCCTCTGGACCCAGTCCAACAGGTCCATGTCTTGCCTGTGCTAAGGACTCATGGGCTGGACACAGTACTCCATGTGAGGCTGCACCAGAATGGAGTCAAAGGGCAGAATCACTTCCCACAGTCTGCTGGCCATGCTTCTTTTGATGCAGCCCAGGACAGAGTTGGCTTTATGGGCTGTGAGCACACGTTGCTGGCTCATGTCCAGCTTTTCACCTACCAGTACTCCCAAGTCCTTCTCTTCAGGGTTGCTCTCAACCACTTCATCCTCCAGCCTGTATTGATACTGGGGTTGCCCCCACCCAGTTGCAGGACCTTGCACTTGGTCTTGTTGAACTTCACAATGTTCACTTGGGCTGACTTCTCAAGCTTGCCTAGGTTCCTCTGGATGGCATCCCATCCCCCAGGAATGTCAATTACACCACTCAGTTTGGTGTCATCTGCAAATTTTCTGAGGATCCCACTGTCTTTGTCACTGATATTAAACAGCACCAGTACAGACCCCCAGTGGACATCACTTGTCACCAGTCTTAATCTGGACATTGAGCTATTGACCCCTAATCCAACCAATTTGTTATCTCCCAAACAGTCACCCATCAAATCTGTATCTCTCCAATGTAGACAGCAGGATGTTGCGGGGGAATGTGTCAAAGGCCTTGCAGAAGTCCAGACAGATGACATCCATAGCTCTTCCCTTGTCCACTGCTGTAGTCACCCCATCATAGAAGGCTACCAGGTTAGTCAGGCAGGACTTGCCCTTGGTGAAGCCATGCTGGCTGCCTCAAATCACCTCCTTGTCCTCCATATGCCTTATCAGAGCTTCTAGAGGATCTATTCTATGATCTTCCCAGGCACAGAGGTGAGGCTAACAGGTCAGTAGTTCCTAATGTCCTCCTTTTTCCTTATTAGCTCACTTGCATTCATGACCATTAGGTCGAGTATCACATCCCCCATGGTAGGTCTGTCCATTACCTGGCTTAAGAAATTACCCTCACTATATTCCAGGAGTCTCCTGGATTGCCCATAGCTCGCCATGCTACTTTTCCAGCAGATGTCAGTGTGGTTGAAGCCCTGAAGCAGGATGAAAGCCTGTGAGCACAAAACCTGTAGGTGAAGTAAGGTGGCCTCAATTAATAGACACCCCTTGATCAGGCAGCCTGTAGCTGACACCAACAACAAGGCTCTAACAGTTTCTATATTCCTACTGAGCAGCACACCCCTGCTTCCACTGTTTACTTACATTTTGCATCTCAGCTCAATGAGGAGCAACTTGTTCACCTATGCTGGCAGTCTGTCATACTCGGTCAACTCCCCTGCACATCAGTATGGCCTGTTCTTGGGATTTTAGGAAGCTGTCCTTGAGGATCAGCCAGATGGGCTCCTTAGGCCTGCAGTACACTCCAATCACTCCTTGGCCTCCTCTTTGCCACACTCGCCCAACTTTGCTTCTTGAAACATTCCTCAAAGGTCTTGTTTTCTAAGTTCCTGAACATACACTAACACCCTGCTGGACCTTCTCTGATGTCTCCTCATCTCTTGAAGAAGTGATGGTGGAAGACCTCTCAAACATGACACAGCATAGCAGATGCAGCACCACCAGGCAAAGTGGGGAAAATATCTTCCCCCGATCTGGCAGCTGAATTTTTACTAACATAGTGGTTCACTCTAGGGGGTTCACTTTATGAGCTAACACTGTACTCCTGTTGGGAATAATTCAGCTTCCTGTCTGTCTCCAGGTTCTTTTCAGCAATGCTCCTGCTCAGCGAGTCAGTTCTCTCCCTAAGTGAATGTATGGTGATTAATTAATTCTTTCTTTTTTGGAAATACAGTCTGCATGTCTGGATCTTTCACACTTATTTGAATTAAAAAAAATTTTATACTTTCCAATTAGAGAACAATAAGAAATACATAAACAGAAATCAGAGAAAGAAATTCAGGTCATTTCTATTTGACTGCATTAAAAATCTAACAAAATTAGCCACTGGTAAGTTACTTCAAAGAATTTGAATGTTGAAGAAATAAAAATGTGAAAGTTGCAAAATAATATATTTATAACTGGCTTTAATTCTTCTTGTGGCAGAATTCCCATATTAAGTTAAGCAAAACACTTCTATCCTGGTTTGAGTTAGAACAGAACAATTCTCTTTGGTGATTTTTACTTTTCAGCTCAGTTCTTCTAACTAACTGCACTGTCTGAAGTCAGCAGCCTGTTTTCAGAGGCAGTGCCTGCTCCTAGCTGTGATAATGCTTGATGTTTAGAATTAGTACCAAGGATTGGTGTGCAGGCCACTGCTGGGTCCTGGGCACCACACTGCAGGTCGCAGAAAGTAAAAGGCTGCACCTGCAGGGAGAAGCAGCCAGGACAGGTGACCCCAAACTGACCAACAAGGGATTCCAGCCCATATACATCATATTCAGCATAAAGCTGAGGGATCATGAGAGTCAAGCTTCTTCTTCCTCTCTTCTTCAATGGCTGGCATCCAAGAAGGGCTCTGTGAATTCTCTTTTTCATCCCAATCTGTGTGTTCCTGAATCCAGTATCAGAATCCATCTCCTGCATCTGTTTCCCAGCTGCTGCTGAGTCCAGCCTGGGACCCCAGTGTCTGCTCCACAGCATCAAGGTGATGTAACTGGCATCAGAGGGTGAGTTGGATTCAATACTGGTGTTGTAGATATTCCAATTAAAGTTTCCTTTTCTACCAGCTGAGTCTGTCTCCCTTATTCCCTCTCTTCCCCTTTGAGAAGGGAGGGGGGTTAACACAGCTCATATGTTATAGATTTAGTGGGCTACCTTTACCCTAAACTGTGACAACCTCATGCAAGGTTTTTCACGGACAATCACTGATTATTCATCTTGATACTCACTGCAGGATTGATGATGTGATTTTCGGTGTTTTAAATATGCCTGCAGTACAAATCAATGACATCTTGGTTTTGAATATATAAATTGACAGATTGTGGTGAGCATGTTGTGGAACTCAGTGCTGGCTACCTCATCTGCTGAAAGAGCATTCCTTCCTTCCCCTCATACTATATTAAAGGACATTTCTGCCCTAAAGATACACAAATTGGGCCTTTCCATCAAGGTCATGCTGAAGAACACCTTCTTGAAATTTTAATATGAACAAAGTAAGGTGGGTGGGGTTTTTTTTGTGTAGTCCCTTAGTTTTTGGAAGCAGCAGAACTATTTCCCCTACAATTTTGTAAAAGGAATTAGCTGGACAGACACATGTGACATTAAGATTTCATTCCAAATTCTTATGGTTAAACACAGCTGCAATCAACAGAAAACAAAATCTGACCATGAAAAGGGTCAGGCCACTTCATTATTACCAGCAATAATACAGATGTCTCTTTTTGCAAGTTCTGGCCTTCCTACAAATATATCCCACCTCTGGAGAGGAGTGAAAGATTAAAATGGGGAAGGAAAAGAAGCAGTGCCATCCCTCATCTCATTTTACTGAGATCAAGAGACTCGTAAATTTCAGATTTTTGAATGTGCTCGCAGTTCTGAGATTTATGTTACTGCTTTCAATGCAAAAAAATACTGATAAGCAGGTTTTGCCACCTCACCACACATCTCTCTTTTGAAAGAAAAGCTGATAGTCAAGTTCCTCTGCCTCAGAAACTGGATATGTAATTCAAATACAATATATGTAGATACTGGAACAGCTGGCAAAAAGGATGGTAAGAATGAAAATGCATAAAATGAGACTGTGGTGGTGGTGGTTTGTTTTTTTTTTTTTTTTTTTTTTTTTTTCCTTGGGACCAGTAAGACCAGGTATGCCAGGGGCCCCTGCTAAGCCCGCTTCCCCCCTAAACAAAATT
>JANIJG010014880.1:162789-178331 GCA_024611175.1 Megaceryle torquata
AAAGGAACTAAAAAAAGTTGAAGCAAAGCAGTATACAAAGCAGCTAATATAATTTGGTAGGAATACACTGTTGGTTTGTTTTTTTTTTTTTTTTTTTTTTACCTTGGAACCAGTAAGACCAGGTATGCCAGGAGCACCTACTAAGCCAGCTTCCCCCTGAAACAAAATGTACATAGCCGTCATTTTACAGACCTAGGTTGTGACTGAACTAAATTAAGAGAAGACGACATCTGGACAAATATTGCTTCTCATTCCTTTTCTACAGATCAGCTGGATAGATTTCTAGGGTTGTTTTTGTCTGTTGACTTGCATTTGTTTAAAATATATTTCACTTTCAAAATATTAGACAATTAAGAATTACAAGTTATCTAATTATACAGCAGATATTGCTGTAGATTGCTTCAGACAACTAGACAATAAAAATCAGAAAGTATGGGTCACATGAAAAATCTTAAGTTTTATTTCAGGCCCTGGTTCAGAAAAGATTACTTCAGAAGACACTTGCATCCTACCCAAGTACCTAACAGGGGTGCCATATGGTTTTAAACTGTAACAAACCCAGCTGAGTAACACGGTAAAGCTCATCTTCAATATCTGAAGAAGGACTAGCTGCACAAAAGAATAAAAACTAATCGATAGCTCTGAGCAGAAAGCTACAATTCAATTCTTCATTTAATATAGGGCTTTCTGAGGAAAAGTTGTAGTTAAAAACCTAGCAACTTCTTATGTAGAATTAAAATATAAAATATTGCAGTAGTTTCCTTTTCCATTCCTTATCAGCAAAGCATGTTAAACTATTACAGACCTAGTGAGGGCCAGGCTCTACCACTCAAAGCTAAGAACCACTTTCCATTTACAGAGTCATTAAAGATGCTACTGTAATGGACATTAATTTTGCTCTCAATAAATCTAAAGATACTGAGCTAAATTCTGTTAGAAGAATTCATCCGTGCTATTATGACTTCAAGTAGAAGTTTAGAAGACTTATAAAGGGAATTTAAAATCAAATGCTTTCTCCATTCCATTCACGTGTCTTAATTCCTTGACAGAATTTTGTCATAGTAGTTTGCACACCATCTAATTCAGTTTTCTAGCCAAGCCAGAATTCAGGAACAAATGAAAGTTCTGAAAGTTCACCTCATTTGATTCCAGGCCAAGCAGAAGACTAATGCCTCACAGACACAAAAAAAAAACAGAACAAGGAAAAATCTCCAATTTCTCTTAACAACAGGAGACAATAACAGAACAATTAAGCATAAAAATGATACAAGTTATTAAGCAAATAAATACAAAGCACTCATGATATAGAACAATTAAAATACAGTTTAAAATAGCTTCTTAAAATGGCATTTTTCTAACTCTGCTCATGGAACAGTTTCCAACATCTTCCTTCCAGCTCTCCTTTGCAAAAATAGATGCTAGCGTGCTGGGGAAATATTCTAATTAATCAGTACAAGTAATCATTAGCTTTTCATTTTCTCCAGATTTACAGCATGAATTCAGAAAAATTCTTCATAATCTAATAGTTACCAGATAATATTCATCTTCCCTGGTAGGCTGGATCACTGTAAACCATAAAAAAAACTCACCGCATTTGCTGGTTTGGCTTTGGTGGGGTTTTTTTGTTTTGTTGTGGGTTTTTTTTTGTGTGCATGTGTTTTGTTTTGTTTGGGTTTGTTTGTTTTTGTGGGTTTTTTGTTTGTGTTTTTGTTTTTTGGGGTTTTTTGTGGAGACAAGTCATAGATGTTTTGCCTTGTGCTGTTTAATCAGTGTTCTACAAGATATTATCCCTTCAACATAACAATGCAAAAATAACATCCTACATCAGTACTGATTCTTATTAAATCTAAAATGATTAATGTTTTGGTTGCTTTAACTATCTGAGAAACATGACATGTATTTCTAATCATGGTTCTTAATATATTTATCATTTATTAATTTTGCAGCTTGTAATTGCACTGCAACACCCTATAAAAATAGAGATTCAGAAACCTCCAGGTTTTGAGGATATAGTAAGATGCTTTGCAGCTTTGTACTTAACAGCTTTCTTGGAATGCACTTATAATTTTTATACCTTGACTTCCACATTTAGCTATTTTTCCCTGTAAATAAGAGTCTTTCACATTAAAAAAAAGGTAAAAAAAAAAAAGAGTATATCTTAACATGCAAGTATGCAAAGTGTATTAAATATGTCCTTTACTTGCACTAGCAAAAAATGTGATGCCAAAAATGAATTAGGCATCAGATTATCTAATCACTAAAAAAAAAAAAAAACACAAAGTTGAGAGAAGCTTGTATCAATCACTTGGAATGTGTTTTGCTATTTGGAACATTTTAGGCATTAACATGATTTATAATGGCAAACATGCTCGAACCTCGTGAGATTCTCTTCAAGGCTGGGAAAGAGAAACAATTACTGTTAAATACTTTAAGCATTTTTCTGATATGATTCTACAAGATTAAAAAAAAAAAAACAAACCAAAACAAAAAAAAACCTAAACCACCAAGAACCTCTCAGATGCTTCTCCATCCTCAATATGAAAACCAAACATTTTTCCTTTTATTTTTACATTTACTGGGGCACTGCCAGGGGCTTGATTTAGAGAAAAGGCTTGGTACTCCAGGGTTGCTAGCAAGGAAACTCATCTTAATAGAAGTAAAATCAGTGTGGTCAAACACTACTTACTGTTTCGATAATTTATGGATATGTGCCTTCCATTACCCTGTGTGTGCCAGAACCTTGGAATAATCTAATAGCCCGGTGTTTTAAAATGAGGACAACTATTTTTAGCACTGCAGAAATGGAGCGGAATGTTCAACAATGTACTGTCAGAGGGCTCAAGCAGCATCCTCCCCCATGGAGCACGTACAGAGCCAGTCCAGAGCCACCAGTGGGGGTAGAGCTTTGCCTTTAACAAATAAAAATCCCACACCAATTATACTCCATTATATGACACCTTCCTTAGCCTACTGGAATAATTCTTTGTTTCTTTAAACAGGCTTCTGTTAATGGTTAGGATCACCTGATAGAATATTAATTGCATAAAAACATATTCAGCTGATGTTTACTAAGACTTGTCCCATGAACCTCCTGGATTAGTCACATCAGGAAGTTTCTGCTAAACATTATAAGGTTTTGGTTTCACTTCGCTTACTGATCCTTTTGTTCCCACTTGGAACTGCTGAACTGCCAGCTCAATGCTATCCCTGATATAAACTTGACCCACGTGAGCAAGCATAAGATCCTCCCTTAACCTGATGAAGAAGGGCTTGTGACAGCTAGATAGTTTATTTCCTTTGCTCTGTCCTGCTTCCACAGCAGTCCCAGCAAAGCAGGTATGCCAGGGTTTGGCTAAGGGAGTGATGCTGGTCAGAAGACTCTTGTGTTTTTGTGTCATAGTCATCAGGGCTCCTGTGGCTTTTTTATGTAGTTGTGTAAGAGAAAGGCAAATGAGAATTACTGTTTTCATTTGCACCTCATAATACAAACCGACTTCAGAAGGCATCAGTTTTTCCTCATTCTTAACCCTTCTTAATACCCATTTTTGGGACAAGTCTAACTTGCTTATCCATTCAGGTGACTAGATGTTAATACACTCCAAATTAAATGACACTTGAAAATTTAGATTTTGGTGCTTTGCGTGCAAACTAATGAATCACCAGCCAGAGGTAGCTCAGAGCTTCAGAGAAATGACCACAGAGCTCCATACTACAGAGAGCACTCTCTTTACTTGGCATCATTTCCTTTTTTGCTATTAGCATGTTTTTAAAAGTATGCATCTCATACAATTCCTATATTCAAACAGATAAAGCATGCATATTTCACAAATAGAGTGCATAAGTCAAAAGTTTGTTTCTATCTATTATCCCATAAATTATTTTCACACAGCATCAGAAATCAGAGAAACTGTTCTGCAAAAAATGAGATGAAATGATCAGTCCATTTATTTTCACGCATAACTACAGGTAGGCATATTGTCTTTCTTTTTTTCTTTTGAAAACTAGTAATGAACTGACTGAATCCTTTATGATGGATGTCAAGCAGCTGTTTTTATACTGTCAAAAAAAGTATCAGGAGAAGCACAGCCTCTGCTGTCAGTAGGTGTTCCTTCTGCACTGGGCAAGTGGTATTCACCACTATCACACATCCCCGAAGAACTGAGAACGGCTGCCTTCTTGACCTTCTTCGAGAATCACAGAATCATTTAGGTTGTAAAATACCTTCTAGATCATTGAGTCCAACTGTTAACCCAGCACTGCCAAGACCACCACTAGACCATGTCCCTTAGCACCATGTCTACATATCTTTTAAATATCTCCAGGGTTGGTGACTCAACCACATCCCTAGGCAGCCTGTTCCAATGCTTGACAATCCTTTTAGTGAAGAAATTTATCCTAATATTCAACCTAAACCTCCCCCAGTGCAACTTTAGGCCACCTCTTCTTGTCCAATCACTTGTTACTTGGGTGAAGAGACTGACACCCACCTTGCTACAACCTCCTTTCAGGTGGTTGTAGAGAGCAATAAGGTCTTCCCCCTCAGCCTCCTTTTCTCCAGGCTAAACAACCCAAATTCCCTCAGCCACTCCTCATAAGACTTGTACTTTAGACCCATCACCAGCTTCACTGCCCTTCTCTAGACACAATCCAGCACCTCAGTGTCTTTCTTGTAGTGAGAGGCCCCAGACTGAACACAGTATTTGTGTTGGTGTGGTCTCACCAATGCCAAGTACAGGAGTACAATCACTTCCTTAGTCCTGCTGGCTACCCTATTTCTAATACAGGCCAGGATGCTTTTGGCTTTCTTGGCCACCTGGGCACACTCCTGGCTCATGTTCAGCTGGCTGTCAACCAACAACCCCACATCCTTTTCCAGCAGGCAGATTTCCAGCCACACTTCCCCAAGCTAAAGGGGCATTTCCAGATGCCACTCTCAAATGCCAGTGATTTCAAACAGAACAGAACTCAACTGCAAGAAACTAGATAGCAAATAGAAGAGAAAAATGAAAGCAGAATGAATTATTAGCACATTACCAGGACCTTAGGTAGTTTGGGTTTAGTTCCTCCGTTGTGAAAGGAAACTCATTCACTTCTGTGGAGCCCTCGGGGCAGTAATGATGGATCTTTTTAATCAAGGGGAATGTTCTAGGCTATGCAGAAGAGCAGTGGAACAGGACAGCTTCTCCCTATTTTGCCTGTGTCCTAGAGCCTGAAAGGCTTTTACAATTTTTTCCTCTACTTTTCAAACTGAGTCAAATGACTCAACAACAGCTTTTTTTTAATGGCCCACCAGCCAGTTACATTCTTTAGGTAAGAAGCATAAGAAGTACACTATACTACATAAAGTGGATAACGTTAATTTTATGTATTTGTTTTTAGGCTGTTATTTAAAAATGCAGTGTAGATGGGAACTGAACATGGGCTTGAAAAGAATTTGTTTCAGATGAACTACAACATTATGCACAGAGCATATAGAAATTGGAAATTAAAACAATGAGAACAGATCATGTAGAATACTGAAAATAAGCAAATGGGCTTCTGGCTGCCAAAGGTTCTTAAAGATTCATAATGTCTTTTGGACAGACAATTTAGAAAATTAAGGCTAGTCAGTTGAATATATCTATCATCTGAAGAAATACAGTAGAAAAAAATTCTGAAGTGATCTTACACTCATGGACAACTGACAGATTGAGAGACAGGAGACCTGACAAAAGAAAAATTGCATGACTTACACACCATCTATTGATTTGTTGTTAACCCAGACATAACATGGTGTTAAAACAAATCTAAATCCTATTAAAGTTTCAACAGAACTGGAAATTGCACAGAATCACAGAACGATAGGGGCTGGAAGGCACCTCTGGAGATCATCTAGTCCAATCTCCCTGCCAAAGCAGGATCACCTAGAAAAGGTCACACAGGAACGCATCCAGGTGGGTTTTGAATGTCTCTGGAGACAAAGACTCCACCACCTCTCTGGGCAGCCTGTTCCAGTGCTCCGTTCATCTAATTGGCCTTGCTAAAATTATATTTAATATTATTGTGTTTTAAGTAGAAGTTAAACAGCATTATCCAATATAAAATGAATTGCTGAGGTCTTCTCAAAATATGACTATCATATTCACCATGACATTTGGAGCCCGGAATTTATATTAGAAAGGTAAACAGCATTGGTCAACCTCTTAGATCTCAGAGGCTATTCTTTACTGCAGATATCATCATCATCCATTTCCATAACTTGAAGATTCAGAAGGCAGATTCTCAGCTGGTAGAAATGTCAGTTTACACTAACAAAGATCTGTCTCACGGGCCATTGAGTACTATTAATGTCTATCCACATAGAAATGCAAGAAAAGTAGTAACAAAACTAAATGTTTAAGGTGAACAGAAAACAAATAGATTGCATATAGACTGGAATTTCTAACCCAGGAACTAACTCTGATGAGTATTTTTTTTTAAATACCGTACTGTTGGTGTGCTTGTATAGCTGCAAGCCTCCTATCAACTACTGATAAATAAATCAGTTCAAGATAGAGTTTCCATGTCTCCATTTACACTCAGAAATTTAAGACCGTCCCAAGAAATATGTCTCCTCATTTCAAAAACAATGCCTTTTGACATTTGATGTAATTTGGAACATGGGCCAGTATATGGATGAAGAATCTGTACTGATCATGTACCTAGGACTCTACCAGGCAGTTCACCACCTGTGAATCCAGAATCAGAAGGTCTTCTGTCAGCACAGAAGCCCTAGGAACTGTTCCCTAAAGGTAAGTCCCCAGGTATACCCCATTACCATCAATTCGGAGCAGCTCTGTGAGTAACAGCAACATCTCAGACTATTAGGATTTTAACTTTTTCTTTCAGGCCCTTTTCTGAACCCCTTTGAAGTTTATTAGCCAATTTCATATCCTAAAACTGGGATGCCCGAAAGAAAGAAGCCAGCCCACTATCTGAGGGACACAGGCTCTCTGTATGAGTTTTTAATCATCCTCTCACCAAACCCCAATGTTTATTTAGAGAATCAACACTGCTCTGACAGCCATTTCTCTGACTGCATTCCTTTCTCATTCTTCCAAAGTTCAGTAAAGTACTGCCAGTACACTGTATTCTACACAGTGCTATGTCTTCTGGCTATTCCACAACACGAGCATTATAATCCTGTCACTGCAAACAGCCACGCATTTTTGTTAACTGTGCCTGAAGTCTCAACTTCTTCCACCTCATGGATTTGATACCAGGAAAGAAGAATGCTCAGACTAAAGTATGAATAAATGGGGCTGTGGGTGGAGGAAGACAAACTAGCCATAATCACTGTTGAGTTACACATCCTGCCAGCTTAAGGCACTGAGACTTCACATTAATCAAAGGTGATTTGCAAGACCATCCTGATACTCTACTTCCAATGCTGGTTTTGCCAGAAGAGTTGCTGTCACAGCATAACAAATGCCACAAAGATCATAATTTCTTCCACTCAACTGTTGTGAAAATAAAACAAAATAAACCAATACCAAAGTATAATTAAACAAACAGGCCACCATTGAGACAATCTCTCCCCAGCTATTAGTGTGCTATTAGGCAGCTTACAACAAGATCAATAAGATATAGCACTGTACACAATTTATTTCCTCCTGTTAAGTAGCTTCCCAACTTTCTTTTCCCTTACAGCCTTGGGTGCATCTCTGTCAATACTGTATGCTCCTCTGGGCAAGGAATTTCTTTTACTCCAGGCTTGTGCTATACTGTACAAGAAAGTCCCAAGACCTTCTTATATTATGGGAAGACACATGAACATAGTGTAACAGCTACATCCCAGAAGTCTGGCATTCCCCTTCCATGCATACTCCTTCAAGGAATTTTCATTCTAAGAAGTGAATGGCTAAATAAGTATTTTTGGAGAACTTATTGTCAATAGAAAATTATGTGTATCCTGCACATGTTAAAAGTAACAGGTTACAATTATGGAAATTAACTATGGAGTAATAGCTCCTATTTACTGTCTTACTACAAATTAAAACAATACTGTCTTCATTTGTAAGTGAAAATCAGAAGAACTGCCATTCACAACAAAAAAGAAGCATAGTGAAAGGGGTGTTAATTCTGAAGAAAAAGCATTAGTGGACTAGTGTCTGAGTATCTGTAAAAAAAAAATCTGGCTTGTGTGAGGTACTTGTTAAATACAAATCAAACACCTGTCAACCAGCTGGACTGCGTGTGTCACTGCTGAGCCATCTGCAGAAACACACCCCATGCCAGTTGCTTTACTTAGCGTGGCCTGGGAACAAGAATCCATTAGACAGAAAGTCAACAGTGGAATTAGCAGCACTTTTTCTTTTAGTGCCCTTCCACTTACTTGTTTGACTTCTTGTGTTTCTATTTTCGGGAGCCTCATGCCAGAGCAACAGTGCTGACTGCTGATTAGACAAGACTTGGCCCAGCCTCAGTGTGTCACTTTGATTTAATCGATTCAGACTTGAAACATGAAGTATGGATCTTAGGTGTTGATAAATACTGCCATGCAGTGTGGAAATTGGAAAAAAAAAAACAAAACCAAACCCAAAAAAACCCACAAAAAAACCCCCACAAAACCCCTATTATGTTTTGCAACACCTAGGAATGTTTTTACTATATGAATAAAAAGCAGGCTTTGTGTCCAACTTTGTATCTATGAAAAAAAAAAGAAAATTTGGAATATAAAATCTACGTTATTATTTTTATAGTGTTTTTTGGAAGAAGTATATACATTAGAAACATACTTCTGAAATGGATTTAATTAAAGAAATATATGACATACAACACACCAAAAAAAAAAAGGGCAAAGTAAAGTTAATAGTTAATAGGTTACATGTAACATCAGCTAACAGTATTATCTATACCTCTGCAAAATTTGTACTATGTGTAAATTTTCTACTGCATAAAGCTAACAACTTTTTAAAAAATTCTCATGCACTACTTGTCCTAGAAGCTGTTAGCCAGAGAGATAACAGTGATATATAAATTAAGTCCAGTAACATAAGTTATCCATAATTATCCTAACATAGATCAATGACTCATCAGATCCCAAATCTAGTTTTTGGTGAAGTCCAATATCTAATTCCTCAAAAGAAGACAAACAAAACTGAGCAAAATCTGTTAGACAAGCTGTACATTGCTGCACTACAGTAAAAAAATCCCTTTCTTCTCAAATAGTGCATCTCCTGCAACACACTGCTGCCAACTTTTTACAACACCAAGTCTTGCAATAAAGGGTATTTTTCTTAAAAGCCTTACTTTCTGATGAGATGAGAAAAGCTCAGAGTATTAGTTTGAAAAACTCAGAGTCTCCAGCCCTCAGAAGTGAAGGAGGAAAAAAAGCAAATAATAATAAAAAAAAACCCATGTGCCACAGAAACCTCACAGAAAGAACGCAGTAAATGTAATTTACGAACAATCGAAGAAGAATCCCCAAGCCTCCCCCCGCTCTTTCAAAGTCCGTAAGGTCCTGACTGAGGCTTTTCAAACACAGTTAGGAATCCCAGAGCCAGGCAGGCTCACAGCTAGAGTATTCATGAATCTCTGATTATGGAACAAAGAGCTGCATTTAATGATTACGTTATTTAACAACCGCATTATTTTTTACTTCCACATTACATAACACTCTAACAAAAGCCTGTCCTGCATGGCAGCGTGCCACCTTCAGTTTTGCTCCCATCAGCCCAGACCCCTGTAAAATGGACGGTGACCTCTGGTTTCTTTGGCCACACCTCACATCGCAATAGCAACCGCTGCACGCCAGGCCCTGTGACTGGCCATGTTCTGCTGGTTATTACAGCTTCACTGCAAATACCAGAGGGTATACCCTTCCACCCCCACTCTTAGCTCACCAGTGTCAACTTGCCTGAAGGAGCCCATGGCTTTGATGCCAAGAAATACAAGCATTTGCATCTGGCTCCCAAAACACATTTGCATTTTTGTTCTACTGCAGTGTACTGATCTGATTTTGTGGGAAACCACAAGAGGACAGAAGACAATGCCACTGGGTTCCTGAAATGGGTTAGCTGACAGGCTAAAGCAGAATTTTTATTTATTTTTTTTAACCCCCCTCAAAAAGCAATGATACTTAATTAAAAAGTGAAGTCTCTGCTCACCAACAGTGCACAACCTATGCAGTCACTAGCACCATTCCCTCCAGA
Source organism: Megaceryle torquata (assembly GCA_024611175.1). NCBI lineage: Eukaryota > Metazoa > Chordata > Aves > Coraciiformes > Cerylidae > Megaceryle > Megaceryle torquata. The sequence continues at coordinate 172,962 of JANIJG010014880.1, forward strand.
ATGGAAATAACACCCAAGCAGTCACTACACACAAGGTAATTTGATTCCATGGAGCTTTCTATTGAGAGCTGAACTGAGCTGTTGTCGTTTAGCTTTAGGAATTGAAAAACCAAGGAGCTCAACAGTTCCTGGAGCTGAGAACTGCAAAAATCACCTAATAAGGCAAAAATAAGTCAGCACAGCAGACAGCTCTCTGGAATCAAATTTATGATCAAAGGCTATTCAAAACACTTCCTTGTAACGCTAAGGAGAGAGAGGGAGAGAGAGAAAGCAAGTAAGCAAGAATTATACATGCTGAAGCAATAAAACAGGTTTTGGAAAACATAATGGTCAAAAGAGTATTTGCCCAGTAAGATTTTTAGAAAGCATATTTATGCAACATAAAGCTATTGAGAGCTGCTGCTTTCATATTCAGGCATCTTTCAAAATCAAATGTGCGTTAATTATACACAAAAATATCACCGAAAACACAAAAAGAATGCAAAACTCGTACTCACAGCTGTAATAGATGGTGTCCAACTGCCTGATTTCCAGTGGCCAGCAATTCTCAAGCTCAAGGCTTTAAACAGTGGTAATAAAGCTTGCAGTTGGAAAACCACCGTCTGTTTTTTGAGGCTAATCTTGCTTACCCACAGAAACCTAATGTTTAAAAATTTACACTGTATTTCTATTAAAATGTTATTTAGCTTTACATTCTTACAGATCACAGCTCTCCTACTTTGAAAAGCTTTCTGATGTCAAATACTTTTTCCTATATTAGTGATTATATTTTTTTTTTACCATTGTTGGAGACTCCAAAGCAAAGCAGTACAAGGATTTTTTTCAAAAGCTGCATAACTTGCTAAATTGATGTCCATACCTGATCTAAAAAGTACATAACTGATTTTCAAAGACAAGAGCTCAGAAACTGGATGGCACTGAATGAAAGACAGACAAACTGAGTACGATGGCTTTAAGCAGTACCTATCCAGTGCTCCATGTGCATGTTTCCATGTGTGTTTTGGAAGCTTTCTCAGAGAAGCTGATGAGCTCCTTCGGAAATATACTGATCCCTGTCAAGGGTCTGTACAGCACATGAAATGTGGAAGACTTTGTGTCCAGAGATGTTTTGAGACAGCTGCAAGGAAAAGACTGCATTACTGTAAGCTGAACATCAATGTCTCCTCAGATTTGTATATTTGCATGAGTGATTGAATCTCCAGGACCATATGCTGAACTGGCATAATAATCCATGGCTCTTCTGCAAAGTCAAACACGCCTTGGAAAATTCAAGACAGTTTCCACAATCTAGCTGGAGCAATGGGGAAAGCAGGTCAAGGATCTTCATGATGACATGATTTGGATGTACATTTACTAAGTTTGCAGTTGTGGATTCTATGCTATAGCTGGCCCTGAAGACCTGACCCCAGAGTAACTCAGTATGGAGACGGGTATTAAAAGCATCTCTGAAAGTAATTTGTAGTCACATGCTATACTAGCATATCATTTACCATTTCTTCCCCAAATTTTAAATTAATGTATATTTAAATCATGTTTGGGAAAAAAAAAAAAGCACTGAGTATTTCTAAGCCACGTTTTGTACTGAACTTTTGAATCCAGTTTCTTCTTAAAAAAATAATCTTAGAATGCAGCAGTTTTCAGACTCATTTTCTCAGGTACCACCAAGGGAAAGAAGAGCTCTTGCCACTAGGCAACATAAAGTAGCCTGTTCAGGAGGTGTTAAAATGCCATTATGATGTAGCACACATACCACAAATTCTATCTATATCACATATTGGGAACTCTTTTACTAATCATTTTCTTACTTATATCAAATATAAAAAGAGAGCCCTATTACAAAAGGGTGATTAAATTTAACAAGAATAAAACTATCTGTGTTAGGTTTCAGAGTCAGTTAAAACTGAAGACATCACACTGATAAAGGACTTGAGAAAGCTGACGTTACAGATAACCATCTCATGCAGTTAAAGGAGAAAAATCACCCCCACAAATGTTACTCGATATCCAAGTTCTGTTACCTTCTAGCTCACAAAATATGTGAGTTCATGTACACTTTGTTGGGCTATTGTCACAAATACATGCAAGTGAACAAAAGGAAGAACCATCATTTTACAGATACCTACTGCACAGTTTCATCTAATCCCAATCTCATTGTCATGACTCTTGAAGAGCAAGTAGCATGTGTACAGTTGGTAGAGCTCTCAAAATGTACACTCAGTTGTGGTTTTTTTCTGTAGTCTGACTTTGAATATAAATCTAAGTTGTGTAGTGATAAACGTTGTTTTTATTCACATAAGCATTTCTTTCTCTTTTCACTCTGTCTAAACTGTTTATTTTATTAATAGACTGCAGGAGCACCCATACAGTGCAGTAGCAAATGCACAGCATATTGAGTATTTCACTGCTTCTTCAGGCTTGCTGTGCAAAACCAGATATTTTAAAAAGCTTACTCAATATAGTTAATATTTTAGGATGCCTGTTCATAATCTAGATTGCAAAAAAGTTAGTGCAAAACGTTCCAACAGTAAAGCTAACTAATTTGAAAGTTGAGTATTAAAAAGGAATAGTGTCACAAGTATTTCACAAAATGAACCATAAGAAAGAAATTACTATGGAGGTTTGGATTCAGGGGAATGGACAAAACCAATTTGGTTTGATAAGTCTTCTGAGTTTTCTGAATTGCATTTCTGGCTGCATTAGTTTTATTTTTCAGAATGTAGTGATGGAGAAAGAAGTACTTTCATAATAGAAAAGAAAAACAAACAACTATGGAATGGCCAAGAACAGAGACAATTACTCACCTCCAGTAGCTTGAGTGCTTTGAGTCTTGCTGCCATCAGCATGTTCTGAGAAGCTTAAGAGCTTTTTGGCTAGCAGGACCATAATAGACACAAGCTGTAACTCCCCAAGAAGTTTAATACTTTGTATCAAAGTACAAGCCATGGTGGCATCCTGTCTCTCAGAGCCAGGCACTCTCCCTCTAAACTTCTCAAGCACACAAAGATCGTCCATCCCCTAAAATGGGATTTGCCTGAACAGTCACAAGATTTATCTTGTTCTTGGTGTCATAATGAGGTTCGTCTAACTGCTAGATCAGGGTTGCTTAACTTGTAAAGCCTGATTTGCAGCAGATAGGCAACTGCTATCCTACACCTTAGAGCACTCAGATCACCTCAGAGAGAGATTAAATTTCTCAGGCCGTACAGCCAATTATATTAAATGGCTTCAGAATTGTATCCACGGACAATTTAATTTGCTAATTACTCAAAAGCAGGCTAACACAGTGTTCCCCTTGACATGTGTTTCTTCTGTCCTCACAGACTTTGCTGAACACCTCCAGAAGGTCAAGGCATAAGATCACACATGTATAGTATAAGTGATTCTGTTTTACCACAACATTACAGTTCTTCTTCTATCACAATTTGACAGATATCTTGAAAAAGTAACCCCAGAAGGCTGAGCTACAAACAAGTCCTGACTACAGGAAAGGGACTGTGGCAATGTATTCCATATCTTCTGGTAGTCTATAAATGAAGTGAGTTTCCTTCCAAATGAGGACTACTACCCTCTCATTTTTCAGAGCTATAAACTAACACCACAGTACTATCTCCTCTAGATACTCTCAAGATTTTTTTTCTGTTGCCCTAAGTAGGATCTACTATTTAAAAAGATATCTGCTAAGATGGTTCCTTGAAAAGAGACAGAGATGAAGGTACTAGGTAGTTAGACATTAAATAGAGTCATAGATGTGTCCATGATCTACTGTCTTGTGACTTTGGAGGCCTGAGGCAGGGCTTCACAGGGACTGCACTTAATTCTTGACTCTCTACATTGGTCACCTGCTCTGTTACACTGGTTTTGCCCTGAAGGCAGATGAGACAACAGGCATGTCATTGTCACAGTGTGTTGCCAGACAGTGGATACCTTTTACTTTGGCAGCTTACAAGAACTACAGCAGAAAAATCAGCAAAACTGCTGAACTAGGTACTGAACACTCGTTTTCTTTTGGGTGTTAAGGCTATTCTTATATCACCCTAGAGTCAATAAAACTTAAACATTGTTCTCCATATTAACCCACAGCAGCAAAAATCTCTCAAATGGCAAAAACCTCCTATAAGTCTATACCACTTAGATTTGCACCTATTAGCCAGTACAACTGTTGTAAAACCACAGCAGCCTTTAGTGAATGGGACATTATACTGTCAGTGATAACGTGTCTTACAAATGACAGAAGGCCACATGTCACATCTGAAGACAGACTGAAGATATGTGATGTACACAGTCTATTTTCACACTTCAGATCCCTGAAAGTAAAGGCCATATATGAAGCCATACAGACTTCTCACCATTTACACAAATCTTAAAAATTAATTATATGACCAAGGAGCATTTTCCTGGGAGATTTTCCAGGTAAGATTCTCTCTAGAAATAAAGTATATTGAATAGGATTATTCTTACTTTAGTTTTTCACTACAATGTCAGATAAATTTGAGCTGTTCAGTTCTACAGAAACAGCTCTTCTAATAGCAAGGTTTATCTGATTCTAAACTTCTAAAATAAATGAACTGATAGTGTTGCTTACTCCTAGCAACATGAGTAAGATCTGCCATGTATTTATTCTCTGAAGCTTTCTCCGGTGAAAGAAATATGAAAACGGAGCATTGCAGTGGACAGTTTTTGGTTGTATCAGAAAGAACCCTCTACTCTCTAAAGCGTCAAACTGCATTTACATAAAAAATAATTGTATGGTTCCTTTTTTTCTTTTTCAAGCTAGCAACTCAGGTGGCATATATGCACAGAGCTTGGAAAAAAAATACAGTGCAGAAAAACACAAAAATAGCCATACTGATCAAATAAATATAAAATTTCCAACAGAAGATAATGCACGTTGAAGGGTTCAAGAGGATAAACAAACAGCAGTAGCTCCTGAGAATGGTCTTTCAGCATTGCAGAGTCTGCACCTTAACTTCTTGAAGTGCAGAAGTGCCTTTGCATATAACAGTGCTTAGAATATTTTTATTTCTTTACTTTGTTCCACTGTCTTTGAGTCTATGTACATTTTTAACATCCAGAACATCCCAGAAAAAGAAGCATAAAAATAATGGATGCATACACATTTACATATCTCTTGATGCATCAGCTGAAAGACACAGCGTGTTGGCACCATTCACAACACAAAATTTTGCCTTCAGAAAGGTAATTCTATGTAGCAGTGTAGTACTCTGCCTAGACATGAGAAGTCTGGCTAGCAGAAGCTGGGTGGCTGGAGCTTATTTTCTTCTTCTAGTTTTGCATGTACAAAATATTTTCTTTGCCCCCCCCCCCCTTTTTTTTTTTTTTTTTTTATGTTTTTAAGTAGCTTGTGGGTTT
>JANIJG010014880.1:178431-195893 GCA_024611175.1 Megaceryle torquata
TTTTTTTTCCCCTCCCCCCCCCCCCTTTTTTTTTTTTTTTTTTTTTTTTATATGTTTTTAAGTAGCTTGTGGGTTTGACAGTTTCAAATTCCACAGTAGTTAATTTTTAATTTGCAACAACGGTATGGCTTTTATGTAGTTTGAATTAAAAGAGCTATAATGTTCAGGAAAAGTACAGTGTTTAGATATTAAATATGATTTGACTGTTGAGCCTTATGTAAACCAACAGGAGCTTTGGGATTTGGCCTGCCAGTGAATCTACAAGGTGCTAAGTAAAAAAAACCCAAACAGTATTAACCATGGAAACTGCAATAACAACTTGTGCTGGAAAAACAATGTAGCCTGGTAATTTTAAAGAAAGATAACATCAGAGAAAGCGGTACAGAAAGAGCCAAGAGAAAACACAGCTTCATTCTAGATCAATCTCATTCAATCTACAATGTTTTACAATAACTCTTTCCATTAATTCACATCTGGGAACACAGTGGAGTAAAAGCTGTCTAGCTGGATCAAATAAAAGATTTCTCTGGTCTGCACAGCAGATGCCTACAGAGAAGTACAACAACAGATCAACCATAAAGACTTCTCCAGTGGGTTTCCCAGACTTCAGTGTCTTGGAGCTCAAGAACTTTCAGATAAGTAGCAGTGTTTGTCTGACACACTCCACAGATTTTTTTAGCCTATCAACTTTCTAATAAATGTTCAGGCAATTTAAATCCTGTGGCAGAGTGTTCAAACCATAACCATGTAACAGGAAGAATGAGAATGTGCTATCCTTTTTGAACTTGCTATCAGATAGGCCTGATGCTCTAGTTCACATATTGAAAGGGAGAGTAATATAAGTAAATAAATCTCTATTAATATTTTCTGTTCCATTCATGATCACATACAGCACAGAATAGGACATAGTTTCAGTTGTGCTTTCTTCAAATTGAAGTCCACATTGTCACAGCTTAACTGAAAGAGATGCCCAATGCTCTTGATCACTCTTGACAACACCTCCTCTGAACCTTTTCCAGCAATATTAGATGCAGTTCAAGATGTGAGAACCAGAACCATATACATCATTCAAGATGCAGCACAATACAGTTTCATTAATAGCAGTGACATTAACATGCTTTTGCTTTGCTCCCTATTCTCTTCCTCAACATTCCTAAACTCTGATTATTTGACTAGTAGTTGACAGTGAGTGTATGTCTTCGTTGATCTGTAATTTCAAGATCCCTTTTCTGAACAGTAATAGCTAATCTAGTGTCCAAGAAGAAATAAGTTTGCTTTGTTTTTCCTCTTCATCATTTTACTATTACTTTCTCTTATACCACTTTATGAATCAGTCCCTCAGTACTGCAAATCCTTTGAACATCTTTGCAGTCTGCTCTCTATTTTTCTATCACATATAACTTAGCATCAGCAGCAAATACCACTATTCAAATATTTTAATAGTAATGGTAAAATAATTTAGTAATATTATATATCTATCTCCCATTCTTAACAAAACACAATTTGAAAGAAAAATAGTAAGTAAAAATAAATGATGATTTCATAATTCTATATCCTGTTAATTACAGATTCGGTCCTGCCCATGACGAGGGGGTAGGAACTAGATGACCTTTAAGGTCCCTTCCAGCCCAAACCATTCTATGATTTTAAATCTTACAGCTGAAATGAAACTCTTCTTTCAGTACTTAGAAAACTGGATAGTTGCAAAACAAAATCAAATCCTCTGCCATTACTAAAATGCTGTGTAAGTGTAAAAGCAGCATGTCAACCACTGAATGAAAAGAAATTTGAAGTACACGATGAAAAAGAACTTGGATATAATTGAGGGTTGAGGACTTAAATAATGATGCCAAAGATACCACTGAAATAATATACATAAAAATAAAAAAAAATTAGTGAAGTGCTCTAGCACATATATCTGGAGAGTTTCATTCATTTATATATTAGCTGGTTTCCACATATATGCAGAAAATCCATTATTATTTCAACTGTTAGTACGGAATGGGAAGGAAAAAAAAATATCACAAGAGGCCAAATGATTAGAAATTCCACCACCATGCTGTTTCTGCAGTGTTAAAAGGGCTGTCTTCCATATTGAAGATGCTGGACAGTAGTCTAGTAGACTTCCTCTAATACAGGTAACTAGCTCTAAACATGTACAACTGCCTTAATTCATACACTAACACCCTGAAATGAAGTCAAACTTAGCCTCTTAAATACACAGGTAGGCTGACATGCTTTCATAGCTGTGTCTATTCCCAAGTCTTTGCTTTGAGGTCAGTGGTGTTTATCTCAAAGCTCTTCCAAGTGGCCTGTTGGGAGATTAAAAGCTCTTTTCTAGGCTTGCAGACCACAGATATCATGAACATTTCCCATGAGTCAAACTGCATATTAATATACCTGAACATACCTTTTCGCCAGGAAGACCAGCAACACCATCCTGTCCTTTCGCACCCATTTCACCCTACAAAACAAATTATTCAGTTAGAAATTCTAAAGATTTCTGAGCTTAACAAGCAGGTCATTATCAGATTCAAGAGAAAAGCGTCTTCTATCCTGTTCCAGTCATGCTTCATCACGTGGAGGATGCCTTACATGTAACACTAAACCCAGACAAAATAAATACATTTTAAAACACCCATAATGTCAGTTAAGACCCTTATCTGACAAAGACTTGAACATGCACATTTCCATAACAAGCAGGTCTGCTGATTTTAAGTGAATTCACTGTGACAACAGAGTGAAGCCAAGGGGGTAAATTTTCACCAAGTTGAGTGTGTTCTACACTGAGAAAGCTCTAATATAGGTTTGCTTTGTTTAAAAGTCATGTGCCCACAATATTTTTCAGTGTCACTATTTAAATTCAGTTCCTCCCACCCTTCCTTTTACTCCCTCAGAGAAACTAAACACCAAACCATAAGCAATCCATAACAAAATTTTAGTTTTAAGAGAAATGGCCAACTGATCAGGAGAGGCAGCTGCAAACTGGACTGTAAGACTTAAAAAATGAGTAAAGAAAACATCAAACAGAAATTTTGCTTAAGAATGTCTACTATAAGGGTTATAAAGTTTAAAATGAAAATTGAATGAAAGCATATTACAGTCTTCATTTAAAGACAAACCAAAACATTAGGTTTGTCTACTTGTACCAAGATGAGAACAATCTCTAGCAAACAGAAAATACTGCAGCCTTTTATTGAATAATCCAATTCCTTATGAAGAAAACATCACTGGTTTGAAAAGAATTCACTATCAAATTGTTCTTTGAGAGAAAGGGTCGCCTAAAGAAGCAGAAGAGACACATTTACACAAATAATTGATTTCTAAAATGGATTGTAAGCCTAGGTTTGTAGTCCAAATCTAAAATTGCAAATGCAAAAGGCTCTGATGAGAAACTAGTGCCCAAGACCTCTACACTGACAAAGCAGGTAACTTTTTAAATAGCAGGAACCTGGAAACTCATAATTCTGATATTCAGCACGATGCAGAAACTTCTTGGTATTAGTCAAAGTTCATCAGTTTAGTCAATAAACCCACTCTGCAGTAACAAATACCAGTTTCTTAAGATCTTCACAAATAGGATACACACACAGCGCTGCAGTGACTTCTTTCTTCTGTGTAGGACAGGAGATACTTACCTCAAGCGTGTAGCAGAAAGGATATATACAGACCACAGAACGTACATGTTCTGTACTCTCCATGGTGTCTAAGCCCTCCGAGCCTGTACCCCCACTGGCCTGGGCCACTGATGCCTGCCAGTGCACTGTTAGTCATGGGATCTAAAGTTGTTCCCAAGAGGAACATTAGAAACTGCACAAATGAACTGTATCCCAGCAGTCTGGTGTCTTTCCCAAGATCAAGGAGACCAGATTCCTATCTGGATGACCATTCCCTGCATTTTACATGAGACTGTCCCCATGTAAAGTGTCTAACCATTTCTTAAATCACAATGCAAGTCTCTTCATCAGGTTTAAAGTGATTGCAATTAACGTAGTTATGGTACAGTAACATCAGCCAGGTATCCCAAAATGCAGTATCAGAATACCAACACTGCTGTAAAGCTTAAAAAACCAACCAAACAAAACACACCAAAACAAATAACCTGAAAGAGCTTCATAGACAAAATACTGTAGTACCTTTCTCTTTCCAGCATAAATATAATACCTCTGTTCTGACATGAAGTTCTTAACCTTTCTGAAGTTAAGAAAGGAACAGTAAGTTTGGCAAGAAGTACTATCAACAGTATTTGCTGTATCCCAGAAGAGCCATTATTAAACATTTAATCCCTGGTAAAGGAAGGATTTACAATATATGCTTTTCGTCAGCTCTCCCTCTAGGCTGGCACACACCAGCTGCTGACTCAGCACACTGTACTTTCAGATGGTTGTCTCCTTATGCTCTAGCCAGAGAGTATATGGACTGGATCCAGGGCTCTGGATGGCAGTCTCAGTTAAGTTCGGAGAAGTCACTATTTTTGTCTCTAGCCTCAAGGGAAAAAAAACCAACTAATCACCAAAAACCCCAAAGTGCTACAGGTCAGGTTTCCTCATTACCTTCTTCTAAAAGCAGAATGATGTGTCCTACTGACTGTCATCATAATTGTGAAGTAAACTGTCATACCCCAAAGCTATTGTTGTTCACCTACCATGAAATTTATCTACCTTCCTTGCTCACCATTTTTATTTCTTAACTATTCACAGAAGCCATCAAAAACTATCTGCATGTGTTCAGCCTGGCTCAAAACTCCTTTGTTTATAACACATGAGCTAAGTAAATCAATCAAAATGAGTGACTCCCGGGTGCAAAGTACCATTCCAGCACTAAGTTTAAACCATGGCTCAGAAGCAACAGTGTTCTGGAGGAACGTGTGAGTCATCTCTTATGTCCTTTTTATTCAAATATTGGAATGGTCCTTAGTTAGCTCTGTCTCAAAAGACCAAAATCCTGTGCACACGAATAGCATGAATGCACTGGCACTACAAGAGATAAAGAGGCAGGACTGGCCCCTGGTTGCCTTATCTAATCACCCACAGAGTGACTCCCTTATCTATGCACCGTCTGTTCCCTTGTGCTACTTATCAGTACTTTAATAGATCAGAACCATTTTGTTACATCCAGCAGTGTATTTTTATATACAGTATAGTCTAAAATTACACAGCCTGCTATATATCAGAAATCCTTTAGTATATATGAGTTACTACCCAATTAACCAAGTTATGTTTACTATGTTTACACTGTTCCACTAACTGCAGACACACTCCCCACCTTGAGAAGACTATTTTCCACTGCAAATTAATTATACATAAAGTTATGCTTCTACCTTGTAATTGTGATTTTAATAACTGCAGTTGAAAGGTTGGGTTTCTTTCATGCTTTCATTCAATAAGTTTAAAGATTTTATACTATAGGTTGTACAACCTATCACAGTTTTCACACAGGCAGCATGAAATAATAAAAAAAATAAATTGAGCAAATGCATTTTTAATTTTTTTCTTTCTTTTTGTTGTTGTTGTTGCTGTTGTTTTACTATTTTTGTTTAATGGCATTTCCTTTGCTTCTGCAGATCTTAAAGTCCTTCACAAAAATTAAAAAAACCCCAAAACCATCCTTATTTCTTTTTTCTTTTGTACAGTATTTTTCTTTCTTAAAGAAATTAGATTAAAAAAATAGGGTTCCTGACCATAAAGCCTACATCTACACCTAAATAAATCTCTTTATGCCTTAAAGAACATTCTAACTCCAAAAACTGGCTGCAATTGAGCTTTTTAAGTTTATGTAAATAAAATAGTAAGAATGGGAATAAAGAATAGCATTTGCTTCGAACTACGAAAGCCAACAGAAATATATTGCTTTTCCAGAAGAACAGCTTCACAAGCTGGTGAAACCCTAGCAGTACAACGTTGGATTTTATAGGTTATGAGATACATTCAGTTTAACAACATGCAGAAGTAGTACTGTGAATTTTAAGTCTATTGTTAGGATTTTCTACTAAGGGTGACAGTGAAAATGCTTTTCAACTGAACACAAGATATTTATTGAATAAAATATTTAAGCCATAGCAGGTTTTTCAGAAGGTGATCTCTTGCAAACAATTGGATGGCTCCTGTGTTTTGGACAGTTTACTTTGGTTAACTTATATGCAGATGGGAGACAATTCATCCAGCTGAAAAGAAAGAAAAATAGAAAAAAAAGAGAAAAAGAGGAAAAAAAGTGTCTGTCAACTTCCCATAAAAATAATGATTTAAGAATTTAGCCAAAGTAACTTCCTAAGAATAGACTGCAGACAGCAAACATGCTTCTTTCCAGTGATACCAATCAGCCTTCTATCTGAAGTGGAAATTAATGATTCAGAGAGTTTTAAAAGCACTTGACCTTTACCTCTCTGCACTACACAGCCTTTATTTGATGTACTTGTCGTAGAACTGGAAATGATATGCTGGTAACAGACACAAAATACAGTAACTTGAAACCCGTACCACACATTATTATTGAAGAGTCCTGTACAGCAAAGATAGCCTAACGCCAAATGTGGTGAGAGAATGACAATGTATTAATTACTTAACAAATTGCAGTCCTCCTTTATTTAAAGCCAATAACATTATTTTAAGAAAATGTTTTATTTAAACACTCATCTCGAATTGCAAATCTATTTAAAATATATTGTTATGTGAAGTGGGATTAATCTGACACATTAATATTTTATCTGGAAAATAAAGTTACCAGGAATTTTGAGAGGACCAAAATATTCTCAGCATGGTTCTGTACTAACCAAGTACAGATGATGATTTTAATACTAAGATAAAAGCAAATGCACTTAATAAACAGAAAGAATGACATTAACATGGTCTAGAGCACACACTGCTAGAGTACTGCATTACAACATTGCTCCTATCTATGATGGGGACATATTAGTTTAGATAAAATGAGTAACCTGCATTAGTCATCAAAACACTCCTTAAACAAAAGCAGTTTGGGTTTTGTAAGATCTGAAGTAAATTAGCTTTCCTGGTTTTCAGCTCTGCACAGTCATGTGTGTGACAATAGTATCAGAACTGTCCAGGTAAGAAAATGTGTATTACTATCAGGAAAGATTTATCAGCACACTCGAAAGAGAGCTGTTCCCAGCACACAGTGTACTGGCAGGGTTTCCAAAAGTGATAAAGTGTAAGGCAAAAGAGGTAATGTAGAGAACTCATCCTTTATACCAGATCCATCATCTATGTGATTAATGTCAGAGGCAGCCCCTGTAAGAAATTATGTAAGCTAAAATTTAAAACTTAAATGTACAGACAGATAAAGAGTTCTCATGATTATAAAGTGGTGCTAGAAGTATTCAGACCTGGGAAAAACAACAACCCTCGTTAGGAACTTTTAGTTGATGAATACAATAAATTCAAATTGGGAGAATTTGCCAAGGGTGAAAAAGAAAACTCATCCCAAAGGTGGCATCACTCCATGGTTTCCCTGACACTGGGGGAGAAGCAGAAAGTATACAGACCACAAAGTATCATCCCTGGTACTCCCAGAAGCTGCCCCTGGCCGTGCACCAACAGCGAAGCGCATGGGCTCAGACTCACAGTGATCTGAACTGGGTATCACTGGTTTAACCCTTGCACAGGGGTCAGGTGTGAGTGCTGCCTCCCCTGCTCCAGCTTCAGCTCTGAGGATGGCCCTGCTAGGGAGGGATGGCACCCCCACAACCCTCTGAGCACTTCAGAGTGCTGAGGACTCCCTGCCACCCTCTTCACTTCCTCTTAAGGAGGACTTAAACTGCCATCCTCAGGACTGAGATGAATACTGGAACAGTAAATATGGTAACATAGAAAAGAGGTATATATTAAAGACCCTGTTTAAAAAAAAGAAGAAAAACAAAACCAAACCAAAACCAAACCAAAACCAAACTGTATTACTAATGATGGTTTACCTTATTAATTTGATAATTTGGACAATTAGATGGTTAAAACATTAAGTAGGACTACTAATTCTTAGCTCCATAAGCATGGACTGTTCCCTTCTGCCCATTATAATATTTCAGTCTACCAAGTACACTGGTGACTCCTGACTTTGTCATCATTGACAGACAGATGTATTTTGCCCAAAATTTTTCTTTTTTATACAGTACATCTAGGTGTCTATCAATACCACCTGCAAAAAAATTGGACCAGAAAGAAACCATTCACAAGGCTGCATGACAGGTGGCCATGGGTTATAAGAGGAATGACAGAGGAGGAGGAAAGGAAGACCAGCAAGAAAAATAGACAAAAAGAGCAGTCAGACACATCATTTGTTGTCCACAAGTTCTTTTTCCTTATCATTCTATTACAAATATTTTCCTAGTGTAACAATATACTGCATAAAACTATCTCAACCAGTCCTAAAATAGCCTTTTAAAAGTCTTTTTCCTTAAGTAAAATTTAAATTAATGAAGCTCACTTGAATAGCAGTAAATTTCTCCATGGTGTGCATCAACAGACACTTTAATGTTTGAAAGCACTCTGCCTCTGGCTTTTGCTCCCTCCTGCACTTACAGCATTAACCAATGACCTATTAACACAGCTTAGAATGGTTTAATATAATAGCAAATTATTTAATTTTCTTTGGATTTCAATTTAAAAACTTTCATAGGCACTACATTTGCTTAAAGAAAAAATTTAAAAAATATAACATACAATTACTTTTTTAGCCTCTCTGATTGATAGAGAAGGTTCGTTTGTATACTCAGTTTATATGTAATCATTAAATTACTGTGATCCGTATTTTGTCTTTCTGAAGAATTTCTACTTTTTGAAGAGAAAACAGGACCTTCACATTGTGACCAAAAGACATTTGCTAAAAAATGCAAAATGTATTGGTAAGGGTCTGAGTAGCTATATACCACGCTGAAGTCGTAGAAATTGCTTCCAAAACAGAAAACGTCACATTTCTCACTCAGGTCAGCAGAAGAGGAAATCTAGTTCTATAGAACACATATGAAAATGTGTTAAATCACAGCAGACAGACTTACACCTGACTGTGACCATTTGCAGCTTGTGAAATCCACTGCACTAATAATCAAGCTACCGTGAGAGTAACACGGTATATTATTCAGGGATAACCTAAATGCTACACTTGAATGCTGCTGCCTCTTAATTTTTATCCAACAGGGAAAAGCTATCAGGCAGTCTAAAAAGTGTGTTTCAAGGGCACAGATCAGTAAGCAGCAAACAAAGTTGGTCCCGATGACTTTTTAAGTCTTATTTATTCAGACCTTAAAGAACAAGAGGTTGTCCCTTGCTTCTGATAGCTGCAGAAGCTGATCTCCCAGCAAATAAAATCCTGGAGAACAAACATCCCTGCGTCCAAGCTTGCACAGGAAACATAAGGGAAAGGGACTGCTCTCCTTGATGCAGTTTTTACTACACAATAAGGGTTGTGGGGTACTAAACTGAACACTGAATTGAAGTATTGAAACTGAGCAGCTTCTTCATCCCCAAAGCACCCAGAGATAACAGTTCTATCGTTGAGTAAAAGAACTGTCCTCGGAATGTCCTCATGAATCCATAAGGGCAGTTTTGGGGGGCTAGAATAACACCAACTTGTCTATGTAGTCTTCCTTGCCAATTCCACAGCAACAAAATGACATGTAAATTCAGTCATATAATTAGAGTGGGAAATTGGAATGAGCCAACGTAAAATAAAAGGATGAGGAATGTTGTACTGAACAGGAGATAATATCAGTAGATAAAGAAATTTCCTGGGGGGGGAAGAGCTAAAAAATGAACATGAACTTCATTTGGATGCTGCCATGGCAAGAACATTTAAATATAGTTAGTAGGATTCTAATAATAATATGATTTAGAACCAAAAGAAAGCAATAAAATCAGGAGCTGAGCACAAGCAAACTGGGAAATACAGGCTGAAGAACCATCGGACAACTTACAGAAATTCCTTTTTTTTTTTTCTGATTGGCCAGCAAAGTCATCAAGAAACTGCCTATTTAATGTACAACATAATACAAAACATTCAACTAGTCTGCTACTCTCCTTTACACAATCTGGCAATAAATCATGTATCCTGCATGTCTCGAATGGTTTGGGGTCTTGCTGCCTCTCCACCTCTAATTACTGATGTAACAAGGCCATCATTGAGAGGAAATGTTACTGAAAACTTGCGTAAATGTGAAGGCAAATAAAAAATGGCACTAAAGCTGCAGCCAGTGAGTGTGGCATTCAACTCCATCATTGTAGGCCCTATTCAAGGCAGTATTTGTTTGCTCCCAAAGGCCAGTAGTGAGACCATCCTGTTAATCACAGCAGTAATGTGCCCTCCACCTACTCCCAAACAAAACCCAAAAAAGACCCACCCCAAAACTAGGGAGTAGCAAGTATTTCTCAATTATAAGGAACATACAAATTAAGCAGCTTTCTAGCTGCTTGCTGTACTACCTCTGACTTTAACCTGATGATTTACTGCATTTTGTGAACTCGCATTCACAAATATCACTCCGCACGATTAGGCTAAGCTGCTGGATGCACATAATCCTGCTTGGGCTCTAAACATTCAGTGAGGTTTCAGAGTGGCTGGTGAGAAACAGATCAAATTTGGACTCATAGGTAGCAGGCAACTAGCAAAAAAAAAAAAAAAAAAATATATATCTTTGTATAAATAGATGTGCTGACAGGGTTGGGTAGGTGTGTGCTTCCCAGGTGGGTAAACTGTGTTCCATGAAGTAGATGAGGAGACCTCAAAGTGAGATAGCTATAGACTATCCTCTGGCAGGAAGCTCACATGCAGAACCAATGACTGACTAATAAAGGATTTAACCTGTATACAGGGAGATTCCTTTAAAGAGTAACTAAATCCATAGTTTCTATTTAAGAAAGATAAACCAAAGATACAGATTTGAAAGACACAATACAATTAGTAATGTACCTTTTCACCTTTATGTCCTTTCTGGCCTGGCAAACCAGCTACTCCTGGCAATCCTGCTTCTCCCTGATTTTAAAAGAAATAGAAAATCAACAAATAAGCAGATCCAAAGAACGCATTTGGTTTGGTTTCCTTGTCTTCACAGCAAAAGCCTAACAAAGCAAATGATTCAGAATGCAGTGTAACACCCAGCAGAATGATTTAAAAAACAGCATTATGTAGAAAATAATTTATTCTCAAGTAAAAACCTTTACACTAAATATAATACCTCTATATAATTCTCATTTTTACCATGGATTTATTTGGGTGTGTATTAAAACAATTAAATTACTTACAGACCTTTGCAACTCTAAATTATCTAAATCTAAATTTCTTAACTGGGAAATACAATGTAAGTACAACACTACAAGCCAGTAAGATATTTTTTTATAACTAAAATTAAAAAATTTTAAATGCAACTTTTTTTTTTTTTTTAAGTACCCAGCAGGATTAAACATTGTAATGACTAAAAAGCAATAGAAAAAGCTCATACTTTATTTGGAAAGCAGTAGCATTTCTCTCTAGATTCTTGCTGCATTCCTGGAAGCATGTATATTTTGCTGTCATGTACAGTCACTGGTGATGAAGTTGTAGCGAGTAACCTCTCCTCACGTGGACACTAAAAGAAAAAGAGGATTTTCTGATTTTTCATCGAGTTTGGTTAACTTTGGTTAAATACCATCCAAACACTACTGTTAAGTTACCTTCTGTTTTAATACTCCTGTACACAATATATTACAGAGAAGCTAACTGCCAAACAGTGGGAAAAGCAATAGTAAAATGCAGTATAAACATTGTGATCCTTCTGTATTAAAATCAATGCCAGTTAAAACTGATCTGACTGTCCCAATTCTTTCTTCCAAAAAAAGTCCAGGTAGAGGAATAAAGTTTCCCAAAATTAAAAGTAGTGAAGCAAAAAAAATGCCTATGGGAAAAAACAAAGGCTACTTCTCAGTCTCAGCCTGTCCTCCACCCCCTACCCTAAAATGCAAGAAGTCGTGAGTGGACGTCAGGGAAAATTCTATCATTTTTTTGTAATGAAATACTTTGGGCATGCACAGTTTGGAAATAAATGAAAAACCCTGAAGCCAATATTCATCTGCCTGTAACTCACAAGGGCTGAGCCAACCTGAAGACATACTACAGGACAAGTCAACACAACCTGATAAATTTCAGAAGCTCTCATTAAGGTGTAATGAGGTTTCCCAAGAGCTTTCTGTCAAAGAAATTCCCACAGGATTTACAGCTTACTGTAAAAATTTGTATCCAAGGATAAATTCCTTCCCTTAAATCACTGAAAATGTAGCCCTCATAATTGGTAAGAAAGTCAGGAGAAAATCAATCAGAAAATTTTATACTGCTTTTGATATGAAAGTCATTAACAAGTAGACCACCATTTTTTACATCATCTACATAAGACATACAAATGAAACTGATGGTGCTTTTTGCTATATAGTTGAGTGAATGTTTAAGAAGCTATTATGAAAGCCTATCCTTGATCTTTTTGAGCTCATACATTATTATGGTTTGTTTTGTTTTTACTTTTTTCCTACTGTGTTATAATTGTTAAATAAATTATATTTTCATGCAGGAAGTGAAACCTACAGAAAAAACCCAACCATTCATTTCACTTATCCATGAGCTTATACATTCAACAGGAAACTTGCACTATTATCAATAATATATTTTGAAATATACTGAACAATAAATTATTATTTAAAATTGAAATAATCCTTGATAAGTTAGATCCAGCCCCTTCCATGCTTCTCAACACTTATCAGTTGTCAGTTCCCACAAAGTTGTCTACTTTTCCATTCTTTGGCAGCTTTATCCCCTCCTTTCAGGTAGTCTTTTCTCCCACCTCTTTATAGATGAAATCAATTAGTCCTTTTGCACACTCTAGGTTTTTTTACTGAGTGCAGGCTGGGTGGTGATGGTAGTGCCTGCTATCTCAGAGAAGACTACTTATACAGACTTATACATAACTAGCAGAACAATATTTTAACATATTTTCTGAGGGTTTTTGTTTATTTTTCTCCAAATAGGCTTGATTCAGCAAAACAATCACATCTGCAATTTCAAGTATTTTGATAGTTCTAGTGTCTTACAGTTGATACTGACTCTGTCTATCAAAACAAAAGGTAAAATTTTTCCCTTACATTAAACAATATATACACCTCAGCATGTGTGTTATAAAGACATATGTGTCAATTATAAAACATCCATTCCACCACATTAATGCACTGAAATAAGGGAAACACCCTCTGCACCTTCCTACTTTTCTACCCTTCCTTCCAGTTTCACGCAGACTTTTCCAAGGGCTCTTTATCATCTGTAATGCTTCACTAGATGCAACTGTTAATGAGGATGGCTTCAAATAACAGAGGCCATTTCAGGTCATCGCAGTGATTTGTTTCTGAGACTTCCTCAGTTAATAATTAGATATTAATCAGCGTTAAGAAATGCATTTAAAAAGCACTAGCAGCACCTAGTGCCTTTTACTGAAGTTCCACTATGCCATTTAATTAGGCAGCAAGAAACAACAAACCATGACTTCAGATACAGGTTTCTTTTTTTAGGAGGTGATTAATCTTACACTTCTATTGAAATTTCTTTACAACTCTTTAGTAAGAAACAATGAAGCAATTTCTTTTGTAATGATATTTGCATTTTAATAAGTAACTTACCAGGTCTGTGGATATTTCACAACATGTGCCTTCTATTGCGAGTTTTGGATTACAATAAACTGTTATGCGGTGAAGTTCAATCTATTAAGAAATATAAAAGAGATTAATATGAGATGTAAAACATCACGTTACAACACGCATTTTCTTATCTTGGCACAATAAACTTTCTTTCTGAAACACTGTATTTCTGAAATGCTTGAAAAAGAGACAAAACCAAAACGATTATACAGCTCGACAGTTAAGGAACAAATTGCACAGTCTGTTACTTTGATGTAAATCACATTTTTTTATTCAATTTATCTTCATCTAAGTTGCATCTCTCTGTACCTGTCTCACTATGCTACATAGTAATTTTAGCCCTCTAGACAACCTCTGCAAACCTTCTTTTCAGGAATGTAATTTTCTCCTCCAGTGTACCCTACATACACGTAAGTCTTTGGACAGATCTTTCTCTGGACCTCGCCACCAAATCATCTGAAAAGCAAAAATTCCAAATTCTGTACATAAAAGCTGTGTTTCAGAGATTTTAGTTGGATTGGTGAGATGAACAGCATCTAATTTTAGCTAGCTAATCCTGCCCTTGTATGCCTCCTCTGCATGTTTTATATCATCTTATTCTCTCCCTTGCACTTGGTATTGAGAAGTGACTGTACAGAATCTGCTCTGCTGCCTTCATCAGCTTTATACCCACAATGCTTTTTTTGCAAATGTGGAAATCCCAATTGACAGCTTCCACTCAGAATTATCTGTCCCATGACATGTAACTAACACAAGATAACAAGAATCTGCTCCTTCTCCCGTGTGCTACTTGGAAATGAGGAGATGGTACATACATTTCAAATAAAGCTGAACCCAGTCTTAGAAAATAAAATGAAGAATGATCTTGGCCCCATGAAATAAGAGCTCTGAGTCCAGGCCAAAGTGTTTAGTACCTCACAGGACTGATTCTTCCCACAGTGCTAGCTTGCAGTTACCATGTGCTGCTTTCATCTGGAACTGTACAATGTACATAACATAGCTGAAACTTTCAGACAGACCTAATCAACTTTAAGCCAGGTGTTTTAAACCTGGTAACTGGATGTCAGCATACCTAAAACAAACTGACATTTCCTGGAGTTTTCAAATTACTTGCTGTGAGCTTTCTGCACAAGGAAACAGAAAGCACAGCCCAGAGTATTACATTGTTGCCTTGGGTAATTCTTGCAGCAAAGGCTGGTGGAAATACACCTCCAGCCACTTCCTAATCCTTCCCATTCAGAGGAGGGAGAGACAGCTATGAGCAATGTGCCCCTATTTCTGCATAGCTGAATTACTCGAATGGGATACAATCTCAACACAGAGGTCTTCCTTCCTATGTCTATCTTTTTATCAAAGAGAGACAAACTGTAACAGATGACTGATACAAACTTCTAAATAAATCTCAAAGAAATTGAAAGAAAAAATTATCACTAGAAGTTATCTGTACATGTAGTAATAACACATCTAGGGTAACAACACGGCTCATACACTAACGAATACAGAAGAGACAAGACTCCTGAAACCAGGACTGAGTTTTTATAGTTACTTTGGTAACAGAAGGTTTGCCTTAGCATATGCTACAGTACTGAATATTGTTTAGAGAAAAAGACTTAAGGACTTCAAATGAAGAATACACATTCAGAATTAATAACCAGTTTTGAACCTTTTATCTACATAACTGTTTACCATGGTGTTAGTAAAAGCACGGCTAAAACATGATTCAAGTTATCTGTTTTTCCTTTAATACTACTCACATCTACAGGCTTATCATCTGCAGCACGAGAAGCAATCAGAGTCCTTCCCTGCAAGTCAATGGTGAATTTTTCATCAGTCTGCTTTCTCTCAATTAAATTACAATCCAAATAGAGGGAAATGATCCCCGACTGCACACTAATACCAAGCTTATGCCACTGCCGATCAAACAATGGATAAATTTCTCGACTCTTAAAAGTGTAGTGCAGTATAGTTCTCTGAGAAGATTTGGTCATATACTCCACAACCTTTTTTGTACCATCCAGAAGGACAGCGATCTGAAAAGAAAATAAAATAACAGAAGTGGTTATTTAAAAGTTATGAGTATATGAATTAAACACACACATAAACTACACGTAATAAAAGCACTTTGACTACATAGATTGGGCAAGAATTATGAAGTAGTATTCTTTGTAACTTTATAAATAAGTATCAGCTGTAAATCAGAATGTGCCTTCTCCTAGCTTTCAGTCTTAATACAGTTTGTTAAATTTCTGTAATTCCTATAATAAAACATCAATTATTTTAGAGAAGTTTGTCTATTTCATATAAACTGTAGCTAAATTCAGTGGTGAAACAGCCATAAAGTTCTATTTGCCATATTATATGGGGGGAGGAACCTTCATGGGAAAATAAAAATAAAAATCAAAGATGACTCTAACCTCAGGTGTGTCGTACTGATTTAAAACTTGCCAGATATACCAGCGCTCCTTCTTGGTGCTTCGCCGTACACGGAAAGTAGCAACTAGAGAGTATTCTTCAGGAAGCCCATTTGGAAATACTTGCCTACAATAGGAATGAAAAAAACCCCCAAACTGTTATTCTTATACATGCAAGCACTGCTTAAAAGGAATGAACAGCATAATACCTGGTGAAAACAAGGAGACAGATGCTCACTCACACTCATACAAATTCACAGGCTTCAGCGTTCAGAATTGTGCGCTCTCGGAAGTACAATTCAGTCTACTTATAAGAATAAATGGCTGAGGATTTTGCTAATGTATGTTGTGTTCTAACTTTTTTTAAGCTGTAATTACTATAAATAGGAATCTTAAAAGCACTGCAAAGTGAATGCCACACATAAACATATTTTAAAATACTGTTTTTCCCAATTTATTGCTTGGGATACTGGAATAAGTTTCCCAGAGGATTTGTGGAATAATACACAACCTTGGAGATTTTCAAAACACAGCTGGACAGGGCTCATAATAACCTGCTCTAACTTTCAAGCTGGTCCTGCTTTGAGTGGGGAGTTTGATGCACTGACTTCTACAAGCAAGGACTTGGGCATCTTGAGTATCAGAACAGCTGGACTTCAGCAGGCTTGAACAAAAATAAGGACTGCCTTTATGAATGTATGATTTGCAGTTGTTTGATTTTGTTATTCCTTTCTTACCTAAGACAGGTATTTTTAAGATGCCTCTTAAAAAAAAGTCTGACTTGCTACCTGTATCACAGAACACAGTACAACACCACTTCTACAGACTATTTGAAAAGTTGGTATTTCAGAAAAGATTAAATTAGTCTCTATAGACTCTAGCAGTCATTAAATATATACTAATTTTGTACTGAACAAATTAGGAAGGTGAAATCAACTTTTTTCTTTTCAAGCGTCTGCAATTTAAATGATTTTTTTTCTAAGATAGACATGAGACAAAAGACCACCACAGAAGCAAACACTACACAACATGCAGGTTGCTAAAGTGTTGATATTGCTGTCTGCTGAAAACTGTCAGGATTGTCCAAGTAGCCACATTGCAAAAGTCATTCCCTGGATCAAAGCAGAGAAAACCTGAAGGCCCCATGAAGCAGAAAAATTTCATTTTTCTTCTCACAATCATGTGAAGTAAATGGTTCAGTTCTAAAAAACTACAAATAGGATTATAATTACACAGTAATGTGCTATAAAGGCTTTATTTAAAAACCAAACAAACAAAAAACCCAACAAAACTAAAACCAAAACTGGGGGGGGGGGGGGGGGGGGGAGAAAAAAAAGACCAGGGGACAAAAAAAAAACACAAAAATAAGTAAATGGCGGCGCGAAGAAAAATTGCTTTT
>JANIJG010014880.1:203507-219656 GCA_024611175.1 Megaceryle torquata
TATTTGTCGTCTCAAATATCCCCAAAAATAACTGTGGGTCCCCCCCCCCCCCCCCCCCCCCAAGTACGGCAACCAACAAGAGAAGTCAATATGAACTTAAAAGTAGTACAGAAAGTTCATTAAAAGTGTTTAACACCTACCAGTGTCTTTATTTAGACATTTTATGAGCAGCTCTATAATTTATGTGGCCCTCCTAGTTTGTTTCCAGAAATGGCACAAAGACAACAGGTCTAGTTATTAGAGCAGTCTGTTACTTGTCAGACTCTGAAATCAATGAGATATTAAATTCATATGCTAAATATGATTATCTACAGTGGAATGGAGCTATTCAGTTGATCAAGAAAGCCTCTGAAGATGTTAAGAGAAAAAAAATGATTACAGTAACCTCTGAAAGTCAACTGGCAGTAAAAATTGCTCTGCATAATTTTTTGCATGCTTCCTACCTATGATCTATGGTACAGTGTCATTATTTGTAGATCTCAGTGGGTGCTGTTGCCTGGAAAAGTAAAGAAAATGCAGACTACAATGAAGGATTTGTCTATTGGAAGCCATGATACTTCAGTCTAAAGACAAGACGATGCACTTCAGACTTTGGAAAGGAGGGAGGAAATCAGAAATTATGTTTCCTTTTTCTTGGCCTATGTATACACATAATCTTGTCTAGAGGAGGAAGAAATCTAAGCATGCGTTTCTCCTTTGAGCTTTTCACAGACAATTTACCAGCACTGTATGGGAACTTGTACAGGTATCTAGAGACAGGAGCTGATTCTAGAAACAGAAAGGCCTTTTTAGTTTGGTACACAGGAAGGCTAGTCAGTTCCAGCAGAGCTGCATGCTGAGAGACTCACATCCTCCTACTTCTCATGCTGCTCTTGTGAGAACTACCTTGTGTATTTCTGCATGACATGGTGCTACCCAACCTAAATGCATTGTTTCCTTAGGACCCTCAATTTCTTCCTGTTTAGTCTCCCATCAGCCCCATCCCAAACTTTTAGTAGCTTTTTACAATGAATCAATGGAACAAGTGCTAGCAAAGTGCACTGTTGATAAAACTTGGAACAGGCTGCCTTCCTTCCTTGGTTTATTTTACCAGGTCCTAGACAACCCTGGCTGATGGCAAAAGTGAAACCATCTCACAGGCCGGCATCCCTCTAATGAAACTGCTGAGCACTCGCAGTGAACAAAGTAGCATGGCTGGCAGTGGAAAGGGAGGGCTAGAAGTACTGCTGTATAGAGTGCACCTGAACCAAACTAAGGGATGCTTTTTTCCTAACCTCCTTCAATCATTGCCCAGATAACAAACCTCCTCCTCTTCAGCATGCAGGACTGACTATAAATAAATTCATTCCAGGATGAAGTCCCAAGCAGACATGCTAAGAAGTGCTTGAGAAAAAAAGGTACAGGCAACACCAAAGGTAATACACCCTACAACCTGTTATGGATGGATATGTCTACCCATCTTGGTTCCAGCCGATCTCCCGCCGAAAAAGAAGTGAAGAAGTGGTGAAGATTAAATTACCAACAGAAGAGACTGGAGTAGAAAAGAAGGTTAATGATACCAGATACCAGGGTGTGACCTGAAATAAGTAGCTTTGTCAGCTGCAAGAGTGAAGCTACAGAGAGAAAATGCTTTTGCTTTAACACCCCCTACACACAGTATGACTAGTCTATGAATATTTAAGCCTGGTGTTCTGCTTACAGTCTGAAGGATAATTAGATAAATACTGTGCTCTTTTACAGTTTGTTAAAGATGTTAACATTCATGGATTCAAAGTGAATGAATCTGGAAAATAAAAGATAAAAAAATGTAATTTGCATCACACAGACTTAATAGCATTTTCAGAAACCGGAAATGAACACTTTTCTGAAGTCTCAGGACTCAGAAATTATATAGTTACAGTTAAGCTAAAAAAAGAAACTGTATATACAGCTTAGCCTGCATCTCTCACACTTACTGTAATAATTAGATTTTTGGTAAGTTACAGATTAAATGGGGTTAAAAGATATCAAGCCCAAAAATATCACCATTGCATTGCTATCTGCTGAGTCATAACTATGTTTAACAGGATGGGCCAAGGACCTGTGACTTGCTAACCCTGTTCCTATCAGACCCAGCTGGGAAAGAGCCAGGTATTCCCCTTAAAGGCCTAGGAGAGAAACCAAAGGAAAAGCTTGTAAAGAAAGATGGGGTCTTTATTAGGCCCGAGACAGAGATGTTGTAAGGAGTCTTCAAACAGTGGTAACTTTGGATGTCGATGAACATTTTATTTTGATTTTGCCTAAGCTTCACATCAAAAGAACCTACCAAACCCAACTTCAAAGAATACTGGATATTATCAGGAGTCCTTGTCAGGCTGAGCAAACAGGCCAGATGCCTTATATCCAAACAAGGAAGGACTTGATATGCTGGAAATTTACAAACTTTTCTCAAAACAGTGAAGGTTGAAAAAATCTTCACAGGAAAATGCACCAACTGTAACTTTATTTGAGGTTGAATCAGCCGTGTAACTTCTATGTGACCGTAACAGAGCTAGAATGAACAATGATCGTATTTTTCAACAATGAGGCTGAGATTGAAATCTTTACCACTGATAAAAATTCTAAGAACATCACATTACCTGCTATAAACCTCAGGGTAGTAGATGAAGTGTGGGAGACTTATGACAATAAAAAAATATCACCAATATTTTGCATTGTATAAAACTGTAACATTTAAGCATGCAATGAGATGCAAGAAACATTTTTAAAGTTTTAAAAAGGAAATAACTTTGTTCCCTCAACATCATATGACAAAACCATCATTTTGATGAATTCTCTCTTACCCTATAAATTACTTGGTTGACAGTGGGACTAAGTACCCATTATTATGGGAATATATATTCTTAAGGAGGAAAATCTGTTCCATAAGAGAATCCCTGTAGTTTATCCGGTCCACCTAGAGCTAGTTGGATAGGAATACCAGTTTAACTGCCTATGGGAACAAAATCCATCCAACATAAGCTGGAGATAACATTTAATTGTGATAACAAAAGTTAGGACACTGTAAAAAAATATGGATTCATATCAGTAGTGCTAACTGGTCCTTTAGGAGAGCAATGAAGCAGGGTGTGTTAAAACTCTTCAGTCTTTCAAGAACTCTAACCAGTTAATGAATCATGACTTTCCTTTCCATGAAATCATATCAGCTATCTTGAATCACTAAGTGTTGTTTTTAGTGCTCCTAATGTTTTCACAACAAACCAACCTTATGTAATTTCCTGGTAGCACAGCATATCTGCCTCCACATATTAACAGCAATACGATCATTTATCACTTCCTATATTTAAAGAAAGTCCTGCTGAAAAGAAAGTAACCTATAAAAAGTAAGAAATTGTTTCAAAGTCTGTGCTCCTTTTGGAGTAAACATGGATGTCTGATGGCATTTCTTTCACCTTTTTCAGATATTCAGGTCATCATTTACAATATAATTTCTGAAATACTGCTTTGGTCCTGTTGTGTCATGTTTTATTCCAATGTCTCTGTCCATATGACCATTCTCACAAATTACTGCCTTTATCACATACTGTACATGGTTCATATAGGAATGAAATGTCCTATGTTAAACATTCTCAATTCTCAGTGACTCATTTTCACAGGAGATACAAAAAAACCCCAAAGAAACAAACCAAACAACAAAAACAGAACAACAACAAAAACCCAACTTCCTGCACTGGAAGACTCCCCTCCCAAAACACCTCATTTCCAAATAACACCTTTACCTAGAAAACAAGTGAAAATTATTTACTAATTCTGTATGAGTCAGCTGCTAGATGTCAGTCCTGAGCAACAGCAGTGATTTAACGCTGCAATTGCATGTGCTGTACTTCCAAGCACATCCAGCATGGAGGGTCCAGAGCACAAGAACTGGAACTGGAAGTGCATTTCTTCCCCCCAAGTCTTGACAAATAGTTCCTGTTGTTGTATGTGCCCCTGATGAATAATATTATCCTTTTTATTTCATTTCATAGATTAATTTAAACTGGCAGTCATCTAGCATTCTGAGATGCTCCCTCGGAGACAGATCCAGTAAGATATAAAATAAGGTGTGTGGAGTCACAGCACCTTGATGATGTTATTGGTGGTGTTACTTCTCAGGAGCAAGCCTCACATTCCTTAGTCATAAATAGCCATTGCTACTTTATGGGATATGTATTTAGCAGTATTTGAGTAATCAACACTGCTCACCATGGATTATGAACATACATGTTTCTTACTAAACTCTGAGCAGAGTTCATAGAGAAAATTGAGTAAATGAGATAAATCAAAGTTTATCAAGAACTCCAATATTAACATTGCTAGTAAGGCTGTTGCAATAAGCAATAGAATAATGCCGAAAATAAAAGATACGTGCATTTTCATATGACGATTAAAAGCCTAATGCCATATTAGGAAGTACCACCAAGTTACTGAAGGCCTGTATTTTCATGGTTAATCTCAGAGTATTTTTAGGATTTTTTTTTTTTTTTAATAGAATTCTGAGATTCTGCAACTAGTCACATTGACTACATCCAAAAATAACACGATCATGCACATGGTTCTGTTCATACACTGATATCTGTACATCAGGACTTTGTTTCTATAGATTACAGACTGTTCTTCATGTTCAAGTTCATTAAATCATTCCAAGTTTTGAAATGAGTTTGTGACTTTACAAATATTCACTGGAGACAAGGCTAGAATCAGAAAACTCTGTGACCTTATGACTGAAATCAAGTTGATAGCCAGACCTCTATGTGAAAAATCCAGGGCATGAACTGTACTGATCATGCAAAATTAAGGAAGTATTTTTTTAAATTTCACAATTTATCTCCATAAATAAAAAATGGCAAGGTGATAAAAACTGCAATGAGCTAACCACAAAGAAATGCTAGAGGCCAAAAATCTTTCACAACCAACTGGAAATAAATGAAATTCAGTCTAATGAAAAAAGCACCAGGCAGTTTCACTGTGAGAAAGCCCATGAACTATTTTTAGATAAAAAAACCTAAAAACTCAGAGGCAAGGTGGGGGAAGGGAATGATATCTCCATGACATCTTTAAACAACAAAGCCCCAGTGTAGACACAGATATATCACCACAAACATATTTTTGTAGGCACAACTTTAGTTAAAAGGAGGAATGCCTGACAACATTACTAATGAAAACTATATTTTGCAAAGTGTTAAATCAAAAAAAGCCAGGAAAAAAAAAAAAAGTCTGATTTATTACAGGGTTGGGTTTGGGTTTTTTTTCCCCAGTCTGCCGATAAAGGATTTCTGAATCACACAGCATCACTGCTTCAGCTGGAGAAATTACATGCATTTTACAAAGACACTTGAATCCTTTCAGCTTAATCAGCAGAACTGATAAATCATCTTTCAATCTCTCATTTCATACTACAGTCTATGAGGGATACAGTCTATCCTCAGCAGCATGCATTGTATCCAGTACATTCCACTGAATTCTGTGTGGTTGCACATCGCATTGCTGTACATACTCATAGTTACTCTGGATTTCTAAGAAACTTCAACTGCATTCATTTTGCAACCCTACTTTTGTTCTAAGACTATTCTGACTAGTGTTCTTATCAAACACAGGTCTTGTTACAGACTTAGATCTGCATCCTCCTTACTGATTTACAGTACTATCTTATACTCACTTTGGAGGGATGATGTTCTTCAAAAAAGATGGCCAAGAAATACCAACATTACCAAGATTTTGAAAGTCAGCATATTTCACAGGAAGTAAGAGACACGTAAACTCCAGTGAAAATTCCCCACAGTCCAGCACCACTTAAGGCTCATTCCAGCTAACACACTCTTAAACTGAACAACCTATGGCAGAATTTGTCCCATTTTTTGAGCAAGTGACATACAGAAGCATCCAGGTAAACTGCTCGTGTTGAATCTAGAAATCTAGTAACATAGTAACTTTGTCTAGCAATTGAGGTTTGTTATCTTATCCAATAAGAAAACTGAAAATAGTTTTGGCATCCCTATCAGATGAAAACAAAGAGGAATTCTACATAAGGGCATGTATCCAAAGTGAAACTGCTTAGATATTGCAGATGCCATTGTTTTTATCAGAAGAAAATTGTTTTCCACAGAGCAGGTTAAACCATTAAACTGAAGGTACAATGTCAGGGTTTGCTTAAGCTGACAGCAGGCTCTCCCCTGCCCCAGCAGCACATTCTTGCTCCTTCCCCACTGGGATTGTTGGAGATCACACAGCTCTGGAGATCAGTCACCAGCCTCACCACACAGAGAGGCTGATGCTGAGGTGGAGGAAGTAAGATGAGGCTGTGAGCTGGAGAAGAGTGCTGTGAAGGTGAATTCCTAATTTTATTTTCTTCCAAATAACAATCCTAGCTGGACAGATTTCTCCTTTAAAACAAATGCAGCAGGGTAAAATAACACTAACCTGACCTGAAATACATGTTTTTCAAATTAAGGAAAGCTTTTAAGGTAAAGAAAGTAAACCGCCTTTACTATCTGTTCATCCAGTGCTTCTGTGATTTGCTTGTTGCCTGACTTAAATTTCATCCTGAACCATAAGGTACACGGGGAACTACCACAAACACTGCTGATTTCCTGCACACTCTCCCTGTGGACCAGTGCCCTTAAAGTACACATACACCAAAAGTACCTTCCCTTTATTTGCAAGCACTTCATGGCAAGAAAAACATTGCTGGGTTGAAAAAGGAAAAGAAAGTTTGCTCAATCCAACACTGTCTTACCGATTTAACTGGTACAACGCTGCCACACTAAGTGCACTACTGTCAGAGGGAATACACTGAAGATTAAAAACTCAGATTTGCTACATTCAGTGGCATAATTAAAATATCTTTTCTGCATTCTGTTCCCTCAGACATTCATATGTGTTTGTTCTTAAAAAAAGCATTGTCTATAATTTTTCATCGTAAGAGGCCTCAGTTTTCTCCTTGGTTATGAAACAAAGTAATTGGTATTTGTGTGGCACATACAGCTCCGATTTGTTTTTTCAATAGTAATTCCTGTATTACCCTTCTTTTTCATTTATAAAATGCAGTAAGTTTTCAAGTTTCAGGAAACAAAACACAAAGAACTTTCAACCAGAACTGGAAAAGGAAAGATGCATCTTCTGATCTGCTACTTTGAAAGACCTGAAGAAAGCATCAGGATTTGTACTAAATTCAGGCTCCCAAACTTAGGAAGCAAATTCCAGAGACAAGGCCCTTTTCTTGAAAATACCCTGCAACCAAAATACCAGACATTTCAGTCTTAGCGTTGTTGGCTCCAATAGCTCAAGTGACCTCAAATAAATACATGATATAGGAAGAGAGAGGTGGTTTCATACATAACTTATCTAGTATTTTACTAGATCAAAAGGCTATCAGGACTGTGCATAAGCACAAATATAAGCTGGTTAGCATAACTGTAAACACTGTCTCCAAACAGGTGTGCCACCTTATAGCAATTTTCAGTAGATGTTTTAAAAGTTTTTGATGAAGTCTTTTGGAAACTAGTGATTTTTTTACATTTATCCATTCTATATTGTATTTAAGAAACAGGTATATAGAATCACCACAGAATGCTCCCAGCTGGAAGTGCCCTGCAAAGGTCATCTAGTCCAACCACGCCGCACTAAGCAGGGACATCCTCCTTTGGATCAGATTACTCAGAGTGTTATCAACCCTGACTGGATGTCTCCAGGGATGGAGGCTCCACCACCTCCCTGGGCAACCTACTCCAGAGTTCCACCGCCCTCATAGTAAAGATCTTCTTCCTAATGTCCACTTTAAATCTACCCTTCTCTAGTTTAAAACCATTGCCCCTCATCCTATACTACTACTTAGTATACATCTCAATAGCATTTTTCAAGAATACTGCAGAACCTGACTCTGCTGCCCAAAACCCAGGCCATGTCCAAAATGAATCAAAAATCATGCACATGTGGACATTCAATGACAGCTGAAGTCATGCATAAAAAATTCGGTATTTATTACTTTGGTGAAGAAAGAAGTCTTAGGAGATGCAACCAGAAAATGTACAGCAAAGCCATTAGTTGCAGTTACAGCTTTGGGGAGCAAAGTGCTAACTATGACAAGGCTTCTAACAGTGAGTATAGAAACTGTCTCACTTGACACCAGCTGTGCTCTAGGAAATGCAGTTCCCTACACAATTTTTGTGATTAAAAAGGTTAGCATTAAAAGCAAGCAAAACCTCCCACATAAATATTCTTTCACCATCGATTTTTGTTCTTATAGAAAGAACCCTCCAGCCTGGAATATACTGATGTAAGTGGGAACAGTAGTTCTGCATCCAGTAACTAGACATCACAAGGAGGTGAAACACTTTCTCTGAAATATGGCCCAAGCCACAGACGCAACTCTTCTGGCAGCAGTGAGTGACAACATTGCTGCTTAGTACACCAAATACAGTCAAAAATCAATCTCTTTTGCAGTATCTTATACCAAAAGGGGAAGAATTCCTAAAACAGTCGTGAGTACTCTCAACTGCTCTAACTCTGAGATCATTTAACAGCCAGCTATGATCACCTCCCCAGTAAATTAAGATAGTTTATCAAGCCGAACAAACTACAAAATAAGAGAGCCATGACTGTGCCATTAAGATTTGCTCATCAAAGACATCCATTTCAAAAACATTCTCAAACTTAGCTGAATCAACTTATCATCTCCTTTATTGGCGCTTTCAGAGAAGACAGAAATAGTCCACCAGCAACATAGAAAAGTGAGAATGAGGAACAATTAACATCTGATGCATCTTTAGAGCAGCCAGTGAAATTATTTCATCATAGTGCAATTTACTGAAAGGCAACTAAAGAACAAAGATTAGCTTAAAAGGCCTTACGTCCAGAAGTACTGAATACTGCTGGCAAATGTAGAGGAGTTGTTATCGGCACAGAGCCCTGTGCTGCTCTTGTCAGCAAGCCCTATGCCAAATGGGACTACATTGCATAGGCAGTGCGTGTGAAACTCTAGAGAACGAAATATGGCTCTGTAATGTGTTTGTTGAAATAAAATTAAAATATTACACGATTACTGTAATCGTATAATTAGATTGCAGAATACTGGTTTATTGTGAATTTCCTTAGGACTCAAGGGCTGACATATACCTTTACTCAGGATTAATTTCTATTAACGCTCATGTAAGAACTGCAATATTGAAATTTAAAAATCCCTCTTTAGTTCTGAAAATATTAGAATTAAATAAATATTTAATAGTCATGTACATTGAGCTAAGAAGTTACTCATCTGCTATCACAAGATAAAATACAGAACTCCCTCACAGAAAGAGATGAAGAGATATAACTAAAATCCAACATTAACAAGCATAATCAATTTCCCAAACTGACACTGCATTGTAAATTATTTACAACATATAAATAGGTGCAACACTACTCCAGGTCCATTGAAAAAAAAACCCAAAATGGCATCACACAAGAAAAATAGCACAGCATAGCTTTCTATTACCCACACTACGACTGAATGAATGAAATGCAAGAGGAGATGTGCCAAGTTACTTGATACTTGCTAGTCAGCTTAATCAGATACTCTCAGTTTCCTGCAGGATGGATAACAAACACTGTTCTGCTACTTACTGCACACCACGTCTACTAAAATATTTTCTGAGGCAGAATGATCCTAAAAATCTCTATACATCTAGTAATGCAAGGGATTGGTAACCACACATGATTAAGAAGGAGTTTTAAACAAAAATAATCAATTACAAGATACTGTACATAGATAACTGAGGTAACATAAATGATAAGGTTATGATGACAGATATCTGAGTTCCTGACTCTCCTTCATTGTAACCCTTCCATGTCAAAATCTGACTTTGTGCTGCCAACTGCCCTCTGCCCTTATTTTTAAAAGCCAACTCAGAAGTTCAGAAGAGTATCAGCAATACTTTAAACAAATAATTTTTTTTATATCTTGTCTGAAGTGTTATCTCAACAGCAGAAAGCTAATGTATATGCAATATACAAAAAAAAGTAAATTTTATTCTTAATTATGACATGTATTTCTTTGTGAAGAAAGGTTAAAAAGCATGAGCAAGACTATTGTAAAAAGAAATAGGAATTAATGGTAATTCTGAAATGGTTAAACGTTACTGCAAATAATTTTAACATTTTTTTTTGTTCGGGAAGATATATGTAAGAGGTACTATTTACTTTCACAGCAAGCTGACCAAAAAGCTTATCTTCTATCTTATTAACAACAACAACACCATGATAATAATTGCCAGGCTAACTATATTCATACATTAGCATGGATATAAATTTTATTAAGAATCATCTCAGTTGCTTCATCCAACTAAAGTTTTCATCCATTAGACATGCATATTTTTAGGGGAAAATGGAAAGATTTTCTCTTTAGTTTTTCTTTAATGAGGATGCACAGAAGAAAATAACAGAGAGGGTGAGGAACGTGAGAAGGAAGAGACCATTAAAGCCTTTTGCCTCAAGTTTTACTTACTGAAATTCCTCATTCCCTGCCCAAGTTACACTGAAAATGAAGAAAAACTATCCGTTTTTGTCTCAAAGAGTCATCCTCCCACTCCTTAAAAAATAAAATAATTTTGTCTTTCTTGGGTAATTTCTTTGTAGCCCCTAAGAGTTAAGGCTTTGTCAAGCCACAGATGTCAGCCATAACATGAATTCTCCACTTTCACTGACTTCACCAATAAATTGTTTTTAAAAGAAGAAAATAAACTACCAACATTAGCATTCGAATGTACTAATAAAAGCCAGGAAGAAAGCTTTGCATTTTTTAAACCTCAATATCACCTGTCAGACCCCTTCCAAAACCACCAAATTCTTAGCAAATCAATCCTTTCAAATAATGATTTTTCCCTCAAAGTAACATGAGTTTTAAATAATTCACCCTTTTCTAAATTCTAACTCCTCTCACTACATTTTTGCCATTGATTTTTTTACAGATTCAGAATAAATTAAGTCAGCTTTCAATATGCATTTCACTGCACACAAAGCACTACTTACATTCCTGTTCCTAAAGGAAAATTGCCCCACATTTGCTATGATTGCTTTGATTTTCTACTCTTCTGTAGTCTCACATTTCCCTCAAATTCCCATCCATTGGGGAAAATAAAACAAAACAAACTGTAGAAATTTGAAAAATGAATAATGGATTAAATAACGCCCACACATTTCCTTACAGAGAAACTTTCAAATATTTTTATTAAAGACATATATGGGTGGTACCTAATAATACCTGTTCCTCTTTTAAAGACAATCTTGATAATACTGGGAAGGCCCTAATAAAAATAGGCCACACTGTGTCAAATAATTTTATCTAGTCACATTTCCTTCAACAGCTAATGTCCAATGTATTTTTTTTTTTAAAAAGACAGTGACTACTTTAACTTTGCAGAATTACACAAGCATAAAAATCCAGCATTTACAGTATTTAACACTGCAGAAAAACTTAGAATCTAACTAGTAATCTGAAATATTTAGGTTTAATTTCTTTAATCACTCTCATCTCCAAAAGATCACTTTGTTTTTTATCTAGGTGTCTCTGATTCCTCTCTTCTCCTTATCCCTTGCCCTCAGGCTACCCACAGCCCCTCTTTGCTATGCCCAGGATCCAAGAAGAGGGGAAGTCCAGGGGCCGGGTATACTTTTTCCTTGGCAAGCTGAAGCCAGAACTCTTGCAACAGAGAATACCCAACCTGAAGACATGGGAATAAAGTTGCTTCCCTCGTCATTGCAGGAACACGCTGTACAGAAACCACAGTCCCATGACTCGGAGCACATCTCAACCAAGAAGCTCTGAGATGATCCTTTCTCCACTGAGCATGGGGAACTTGAAACTACATTCCTAACTGCTTCTTGCCATTTCGTTGTCCCTGGGCAAACTTAAATCCTTCCAATCTCATTGTGCCTTACTCTCTTTCACCTCCCCCTTGACTTTTTCATGCAGTCTCTGCTATTCGTCCCACTCTGTGTCAGAATAGGATGCTGCCTAGTTTCACCTCTACACTGTGTACCCACCATTCTGTTGCTGCTCAAAGGCAAGATGCCAATTCCACTGGAGAGAAGAAAAAAAGAAAAACAAAAGCAAGGAAAAGCAACAAAACCAACCCAACAAACAAAAAACCCACACAGAAAAAAAACCCAACACACAACAACACAAAACACAAATACACAAAAATAATTCAAAAACAAACAAACAAACAGAAGAAAACAGTGTTAAGGAAGTGGTGAATCTCTTTTTAATCCTGCCAGAAGTAACAAGAGAGAAGACAGCCAATTTTACTGAAGGAAGATTAGCGCAACACTTCTTGCCATACCATGAAATTCTTTCTTTCCTTTGTTTTATAAATATTTGCATATAAACAGTAAAGCTTTCAGTATCAGAATCATAATTTGAAAGGAAGGTATTTGCAATTAACTTTCTACCTAGATACTTCCAGATTCCAGAAGAAAAACACACTTGAACAAAAATACTTCCTGAAGAAAAAAAAAAGGCAGACTATTACAGATGAAAACGCATGAAAACAGACATATTTGTCTTCCTGTGGCATCCTTTGGATACACTGCTCAGTGTTTCAGTTCATTAGCAGCATTTAGTCTGAGTTCTGTCTTTTAAAAGCTTAGGATGAAAGTACTATCTTACTTACTTTGTGTCTCTGATGAGAGGTGCACTTCCCAGTTTAAAACAGACTTTTTCCCCTCCACAAGATGTTTGCCTCAAAGAAAACCTTTCTGCCAGATCAAATCCTGTAAAATATGATACAATTATTTAGTTTATTTCATGGAATATAAAAAAAAAAAAAAAAAAAAGGTA
Source organism: Megaceryle torquata (assembly GCA_024611175.1). NCBI lineage: Eukaryota > Metazoa > Chordata > Aves > Coraciiformes > Cerylidae > Megaceryle > Megaceryle torquata. Next base: position 216,340 of record JANIJG010014880.1, read on the forward strand.
AATTTTGAGTTTCAGGACACTTGGTGACTTTCTAGAGTACAGTCTAACAGGCTAATTTGAAAACCAGTCCTTTAAAGTCATAGAAACTTAATATTCATGTCATCAACAGAGAAAGTATCAGTGCAAAATTCACTCATTACTTTATAACCTGAGAAATGCATTCATTATTTCCTTTTATGGTCTGAACTGGTAAGAATGAGGGATGTTTGTGAAAAACGGGGGAAATGTGTGGCTGAAGAACTTGAACAAATACTTTGCAAGAAAAACACATTTTGATTTTAACCCCACTTTACTAAAAACTAGCTACTGGAACATGGGGGTGGCATTCTGTACTGTCTTTTAAATTTTGAAGTCGGCTTCAGTTGGGCCATGATTATATCCTCTACTGGCCAATTCATTTAGATATCCATATGAAAATAGTCATTTACCTGAAACACCAGAACTGTCTCTGTTGATTTGTTTGAGATGGACAACCGTTTTCATTAAAGGACACACAGCACCTTCAAGAGAATACAGTTTAGTATCTATCATAAAATTCTATCCAACAAAAATGAATCGTAGCGAATTAACACGACAGTGACAGTAATATTAAGAGGATGTTTCTTTAGGATATAAAAACCAGCAATAAACTAAATTACAAAATCTAAATAAGAGCAACAATATTTCAGAGTTCATACTACACTTCTAATAATACAAGCAGATACAAATTCTATCACATTTTAATACATCTGTTTATGATCCAAGCTCACATGAACAATATAACTGGAAGAAAACCACTAAATTCTTACCAAGCTCTTTCCATCTAAAATACTCTATAAAGCAATAACATCTGTTCTAAGTTTGTGGGGTTTTTTTGTATTTGTGGCTATATTATTAGAATATCTCTTTTTCCCCAATTAATAAACATGAAACAATAAAGCATAAATGCTTGATTAACATGACAATGTTCTGTTTACTTCAGTGAGCAGTAATTTCAAAATGTGGATTAACAAGGATAATGATATAATAAACAATGTAATCAATATGTGTATTATAGATTTTTTAAAAGGTTGAAAATCAAGCAGCTTTACAGGGGATTAAGTCTGAACCAAAGTATTTAGGTAAACAAGCAGAATGCTCTAAAATCTGGAACATGGTAAATTCTAAGGTTAGATTTAACTGAACACTAAGGTCAAACACTGTATTATGAATATGCAGATTCCCATAAAAAGGTCTTTGCTGTCTTTTATATATATATATACACACACAGGAATACACACTTAAGAAGCAAACACAAAGAAACGTCACTTTTGTGCATGGGTCAGAAATAGGGGTCTGCCTTTAAAAAGCTTTGCAAACAGCACCGCTAAACCCTAATAAAACTATCAAATGCAAGAAGACAAGCAGGATTTGGCCCTTGCACTTCTTGAGCACAGAGCTCCATGGTGGCTGATGCAACTAAAAAGATGACCAAGGTATAGCTGAACCTGCTTAACAGTGAAGATCAAGGGGCTTTCTCAAGTGTCATTTCCATGAAAAAGTAAGGAGTGTCCTACCATTAACCTGGAAAGCATCTATATTTAAAGCTTTCTGAGAGCATCCAAAGTGAAAGTCAGCATTTGAAACAGCTATACTTGTAATCTTAAGGCATTTGAAATTTGTCATTCATTCTGTAGTAATGCAGAAAGAATATTATCCTTCAAGAGTCTTAAACTCTATCAAATGTATTACAGTATTTGATATGGATTAAGAATGGCTAATTAGAAATAATCAGTAAGAGTGAAACTAAATTATATCATACAAAGACACCTCCCGACACCACAGTTAGCGAAAATTAATGAAAGTCAATTGTTTAAAGAACAGACCAGGTGGAAGACATTTTTTTCGTAAGATTCATCAAGTTCCATGCCCTCTACATCTGCATTGCAATCTCCAACTCAAAGTAACATCACTCAAATTACTTTTTCTCTAAGACTCTAAGAAACATATTCTTTCTTTCCTCAATATGTGTGTATACACATGCATTTAACCTATGAAGTTTCATGACAAATGAGATGAAACCTATGCATTAAAAACACTGTAAATTCCCTTTCCACAGAAAAGATGCAGAACTGTAAATAATATTCATGTTTAAATCTCTGAAATGGAAATTAAATCTTTCATCATTCTTGGTTTGCAGGGAGTTTTATGTACTGTGAAAAGCATTCCCTGGAATTACATACCAACAGAAATTTCAATACACTATTTGATAAACACACACTACGGGACACAAACAGGCTCACCTTAGATACCCTTTAATCTACAAAGCTCAGCCTTCAATCACTTATAGAGATTATTAAACTACAGATTTTTATCTATAGCCACTCTAAAACAATGAATGTGGTTATGGTAGATCTACATAAGCATAGTTATAAGAAATATGTTGGTGTAAAGGAAGCGTGTTATGGATCAAGTCACAATACAGATGAAGCATGTCACACATTCACTGACAAACATTTTTCTTAAATCTCTGTATTTTCTAACCAAAGGTTTTTTTAATATATAAAGACTACAAGGCAAATGCCCTTTATAGTTACATTATTTCACAGTACTTATTATAAGAGCAGCTGATTTTACCTTGAACAGCTGGAGTAAGCATTAGAGAACCTGGGATGTAACTGTGCTTTGGGGTTTTTTTTATTTACCTGAGGGGTCGGTGGCAAAAGACATGCGAGTTTTCACTTAGTCCCCCCAGACACTTTCTTAAAAGTCCAAATAAAGACTCAAGCCTCAATTTCTGTTATCCAGATGATAGCAACAATTCCTCACATGCCACAGACTGCACTGTGGACCTATTTTTATCAGTGGCACAACAGCCACAGCATAGTCAGGCCATTTAAGTGTTACTTACTTGGTTGTATTCCACATCCCCAGAAGAAGTAAAAGTGTTACTACAGACCTTCTTCTAGCTCATGCTGCTGATGCACTCCTTTAGCCCAATGTTGCTCTTTTTATCAGAGAGCTAAGGCAAAACTCAAAAATATCAAAACCAAAACCTCTCCATACTAAGACTGACAACTTTCACTGCAAAAATTCTTTCTACAGTTAGTTCATAGAGTCAAAAAGTTAGCTCTTACAAGATTTTAATAATGCTAGCAGATCTTTAAATTTTCTTTGGCCTAAGACAAAACAGACAGTTTACCCATTCTTCCTTTGGGTAGCTGAATTAGAAGATCTACATGAAGACAGTTGTCTTGGTTTGAGTGAAAACAGAACTAATTCTTGTTCAGTGATTTTACTTTTCAGTTCAGTACTTCTAACTAACAGAACTTTCTGAAGTTAGCAGACTGTTTTCACAG